>APFE031567165.1:141531-174184 GCA_000404065.3 Pinus taeda | reverse complement strand
TATTGTTGTGCATTCGTCGTTGTATGGTGGATCGATGGAAAAATTTTGTGTTCTTTTCCCCTTCCTTGAGCCACTTGATTCTGGATTTTTGGCGCCAAAGGATTTCCTCTTGTAGCCTTCGAGCTTCAATTTCTGACCAGAGGGTCTACTCCTTATGTGCCAGTGCTTTTGTTCTTCCCTCTAGGATAATGTTTGCTGTAGAGAACACATATTCTGCTCCAATGTTTTCCTAGTTTCCAGAATGTTGCCAAATTGGGTTTTATTCTAGACTTTGAGCACTTGCTTGAGATTTTTTAGTTTCTATTGAAATTGGAACATCTCTACACCTGCCGGGGGAGTATAGGATTTCCACGCCGCTCGGACCATTTCTTTGAAGTTGGGATGAGTGAACCAAAAGGCCTCAAAGAGAAATGGACGATTGCAATGTTTACCTGGACGTGTCCATTGAAGCATAATGGGCCAATGATCAGATCCACCCTGAGGCAGGATGGAGGCATGAAAATCCCCTCCCAAATGTATGGCATTGTCTGAAATGAGAAAGCGATCTAACCTGGAGGCAATATTTTTAATTCCCCTGTGTTTGTTTGTCCAGGTGTACGTACCATTTGAAGTCTGAATGTCCATGAGCTGATTGCTTTGAATGAATTCTTTGAATCCTATGTTGTCACCTTCTAACTTCATTCGTCCTCCCTTTTTTTCCTCCAAAGTCGTGATAATGTTGAATTCACCCCCACTGATCCAAAGAGGGTACTGTCTGTTAGAGTTAAGTGCTGTGAGTGCATCCAGCACTTCTAATTTATGATGTAAGTCTTGCGGGAAGTAGACATTAGTGAGAAGACCATGCAGGTCCGTCCCAATGAGATGAAATGAAGCTTGGATGAAAAAGTGAGTGGCATGAAAATCTTGAAGTGTAAGGACCTGCGGGTTCCAAGCGATAGCTAGTCCATCAGAGGCCCCTAAAGCATCCACTGAGACTGATCGACTACCTTTCCATGCTTTGGTGAGGATCCTTTCGAGGGCAGCATTATTACTTTTTGTTTCTTGTAGAAAAACTAAGGAAGGCTTTTCTAGCTGAATCAAGTTTTTTAACATTCTGTGTTTTGAGGGGCTGTTGAGCCCACGCATATTCTAGGAGATGAGCTTCATGAGGAACAGTGGGGTTGGGGCTTGTAGAACTTCGTCAACTTTGGGAATCTCCCTGATTCCATTAATATTTCTCCTATAATGATGGTCCTTTGCAGATCAGTTTTGTGCCCTCTTTTCTTTGTTTCTTTTAGGATTTTCTTTCCATCCCAGGGACTACATGCTTGTATACCTAGACATTTATTGTGTTGAGCTTTGGTGAGAACGCCTTCCAGTCGGTCGATTTCCCATGGAGGTATTGAGTTTTACTCTTTATTATTGCATGTTGTTTCTAGTTTGAGTATATCCAATCCTTCCAGACTCCCAGTCTCTGGGTCTTCCTCCATTGTTGTAGGGATATTCTGGAACTCCTCTGTGATGTCGTCTTGTAAACTTAGTGCTAAAGTTGCATCAAGTTCCATCGCTGAAGGCTGCATGTCAAATTCTAAAGCTGGCTTTTTTGAGACCGAGGAGATTAGAAGGCTAGAGGGAGTAGAGGAAGATAGAGGTGGGTTAGATTTGAGACTCTCGGAGGAAGATGGGCGAGATGGGGACGCCTGAGTATCATCATGTTGCTTTTCTGAAGGATCTTGAGGGGTAAGGATTTGGAATCTGTTTTGGGTTTCATCTTTTTTGGGGTTGGAGGGTGCAGGAGGATGTTTTTTAGCATGCCTACGGCGATTGGGCACTTTGGTAAAGCCTTCGGAGTCTTTGCTAGCCTCATTAGCAGGAGATTTGATCTGATTGTTCAGAGGACAATCCCGAAAAAGATGGCCATGTTCATGGAATTTGCGGCATCGAAAAGGGATATGCTCATAGTCTAATGGTTGAATCCATTCATAATCATCATGGAAAAGACTTACCGAGTCTGCAAGGGCTTTGGTAAGATGCATCTGGACGCATATCCTTGCGTAGGAAGTATATCTTCGAATTTTGGTTTCCTCTACTACTTTGATGAAAAGACCAATGCTATTGTCGATGTCCTTTAATGTTTCCTCTTTCTAGTATTCTACAGGTAGAGAATACATGCGTATCCACACTGGAGCATGACTGAGATCTTCTATATCTGGGTTGAACCTGGGTTTCCAGACTCGAAGGAAAAGACACGAGGAGTTGAAAAAATACGGACCACCCTCAAATATGCGGGATTTGTCCTCCAAGCAGTAGAATATTGCAGTGAAGAAGCCTTTGGGGCCAAGTAGCAAGGTGACTTGTCCTTTGGGCTTCCATTTTGAAGCTATCCACCCCTGTAGGGCTTTTTCGGTTGGCCAAAAGCCAAGAAATTTTCCAATGAGAGCGTGATCCTTCATGTATTGTATTTCGCCGTTGATTCTATGGCTTGGGAGCTCAACTTTGATTCTTTCAGCTGTTTTTGGAATGCAGGTAGCCGAAGTCACCTTTGGTTGTGACGCTGGTAGTTCTAGATTCGCCCCTTGTTTGTTTGCTTCCTTTTCACATGCTACTGTATGATCATCTGCAATGTCAGTCTGAACTGAGCCCTGTTCCATTCCTGAAAAGGCACCTGGAGGAAACAGAGAGGCAGAAGATTTGAAGATGTCAGATGAGAGGTCATCTGGACAAGGGGGGGAAGGTCTCGCCCCTCCCACGGGGGGAGCCATGACATATAGTTTACCAGGAGCGCGAGGGATAAAGCGCCGACGGCGCAGAGATGGGTTGAGATCGGATTGATGCAGAAGGCGCAGGTCTAGACATGCGCTCAGAGATAGAGGACTCCGGTTGAATCAGTTCAATTAGGATACCTAGATAAGATATAATATTGGGAGGTTATGGTAGAATGATGTATTATGTTCAATTCCCTGCAAGTGAATATGATGAATGGTAAATTGAACATTAATGTAATATCCCCAATCTCGCTCTTGAGGTGAGGAGAGATATATAGTAAAACAAACACACTATCCTAGCTCCTTCTTAATTTTGTTCTATAAATACAAGGGGATGTTCTCACACCTGAATAGCTCTTCTCAGAGGGCAAAAACTTCAGGAAAGGTTTGCATCTTAGTGACATCTAACATTTAAATTTGTTAAATAAAAATGGTTTTTCCTTTAAATATCAAATATGTAATTTATAAGAAATTCTTATATAGGTATATGTTATATATTTATAATGAATAGTTTATAAATTAATTAAAAAATTAAAATAATTTTAAATATAAAAATTTATGAATTGGGAAAAAATGGAGATTGAAAATATATTAAATAATACACACTGGATTATATCCTTCTTAACTTTGTATCTGTAAAGTGCCAAGAAGGATATCTCGCAATGTGAAAACCTGCTTTTTTGGTGCAAAACTTGAGGAAAGGTTTTCACCTTGAGAGATTTTATCTCTCTTGGTGCTTGATAGATCTGAGATTAGATGCATCTAGATTAGTTTCAGTCATGCACGTTCACAGAAAATATGTTGAACATACAACTATTCAGATAATTTTAAACATGTTAAATATGCCTAATATTAATAAAGTACTTTTAATTTTAAATTGTCTTAGTTACCTTAGTTTGTTGAGATGATAGAGATTGTTAATAACTTGATTAATGATAAATGAAAAAATGAAAATTTTGAATGAAAAGTGACAATTTAATAGTGTTGAATGATAGAAAATGTGAATAATAAGAATGTAGTAAATTACAAATAGTATTCGTTGTGACCAATCTCAAGTTTTTTTCTTCTACGCTCTTATTGTCACACCTCTTAGTTTTGTCATCTTTTTATTTTGATCATATGAAAAGGTCATTTGAAATCATAGAACATTGAAATATTTAACTCAAGCTATTGTAGTAAACACCATACTTTGTCTCTATTGCTCTACAATATTAATAGTAGCTTTCTCCAAAGTTAGCCACTATCGCTTATGGAGTGTCAAACCCCAAGTAAGTTTCAATGGTAGTTGTTTTCTATTATCTTGTTTGAATACAAAGTCACTAACAATGTTGAATAATGGGAAATGAGAATAATAAGAATGTCGTCAGTTACAAATAGTTTAAAGTTTCAAGAAGCAAATATTTTACGTAGGTGAACACTTTATGCAACATGAAAATTCAAGTATTTTATTTATGGTTGAATTACTACAATATAGAAAACAATGTATGTTGACAATAACTTTTTGTTCTTACACTGAAATGAATGCACACTATTAATATTATTAATTATTGTGAAATTAATGTACATCATATATCTAGTTACATGAAATTAGAAATCACCATCTATACTGAAATCAATGCATGTATTGCACGCAATCAAATAACATTAAAAATCAATAACTACACGGACATCAATGCATCTAGTGCAATCAATCAAATAGATTACGAATCATCATCTGCATTGAAATGAATGCATTTAATTCAGTGAAACACCAAAATATTCATAGCTTTCTAAAGTCAAGTTCTTTTACATTTTGTCTCTCTATCTCACCCCCCAAACATACACATACTTTCTCCATATCTATCTATCTCTCTTTCCCTCCCTATTCATCTCCTTCTCTCTCTTATGCTTCTCTCTCCCTCTTTTCCTTCTCTCCCTCTCTCTCTCTCTCTCTTCCATCGTGCTCCCCTCTCTACCTCATTCACTCCCCATATCATCTTTCTCACTTCCTCTATCTCTCCTCCATTCTCTCTCTATGTCTTTCTTCTTGCCTCCCTCTCTCTCCCCCTCCAACTCCATCTCTTACTCTACTTCTCTTCTTCTCTCTCTCTCTTTGCCTCTCTCTCTTTTTCTCCCATCTCCACATCTGCCCCCATCTCTCTCTCTCTCTCTCTCAAACTTTGTCACTATCTCCCCCACTCTTTGCTTCTCTCTCTGGCATTCGCTTTGCCTCTCTATCTCAAACCCTAAACATACACACTCTCTCCATCCCTCTCTCTCTCTCCACCTTTCTCGATCTATGTCTCTCTTCTTCCCTCCCTCTATCATCTGTCTCAAATACCTCTCTCTTCCTTCATATCTCTCTCTCTCTCTCTCACACACCTCCCTTTGTCTCTCCCCCCATGAGTCTCAGTGTCTGTCTCTCTACCCTCGAGCTTTCTCACTATCCATCTTCCTTTCTCATTCTCTCTCTCCCCCTCTCTCCCGCCTCCTCTGAGTCTCTTCATCTCTCTCTTCCCCTTTTCCCCTCTCTCTCTTCTCTTCTTCTCTCTCTTCCCTCCTCGCATATCTCCCTCATTCTCCATCTCCCCTTGTCACTCTCTCTCCACCTCTTTCTCCCTCTATATTTATTCTTGTCTATGATATATATCCAAAATTAATATATATTATAGTATATCAAATTTAATATTATATTAAAATTAATATTATATTAATCTAAAATTATTAAATTTAATAATATTAATATTATAATGAACATGATCTCTCAGCACCTTGTAGCCTTCAATCAAAGTGTTACAGCCTGGACAACTTGTTGCACCTTCTCTTCTATATTCATTTGTATCCTGTAAAATCAGGTTTCGTATTATGGTTAGTGAAGGTTATAGCAGTCTCCCTTACCACCTTGTAGCCTTCAATCAAAGTGTTACAGCCTGGACAACTTGTTGCACCTTCTCTTCTATATTCATTTGTATCCTGTAAAATCAGGTTTCGTACTATGGTTAGTGAAGGTTATAGCAGTCTCCCTTACCGTTTTACAAGATTATTATTGTTTTTGTGCGAAGGCTGTATCATTGAGAGATACATTGAGACGTGAAATACTAGAAAGGTGCATGTAAGGCTTAGCTTTTTGTAATCGAAATCTGTAGGAATTCGATGTTCAACGTCATGCTTGGTTAGCGTAGTTTTACGATGTCGACTATAACCATGTGAGTCATTCGAACATTGTGAACTGTTAGCAGTGTCTCTCTTTGACCTATAGTCCACTATACTCTCTCTCTCTGCCTTCTTTTCTATGTTGTGATTAATGTTTTCATTCAAATACTAATCGTGCACTACAACATTTACTCTACCCTCTATGAACCATTTCACATTCTATTGTATTTTATTCCTTAGTATTTATTCCTTATTTAGTATTGGTATCTACCTCTCAATTTTCTCATGTTTGTTGATCTAATTTGATTTTGAATTTCATGTAAATTTTCATGTAAAGGCAAATTCAGAAATTTTAAGTTGGGCTGGCTGTTTGAACAAATTCCTGTTCTTTAACTGCGAAGACGAACACTTCTCTCACTCGACCGACAATTAATAAGGGTTAAAATGGAATAATATTTTCACGCAGAACTGTTATCATAATCTTCGACGGGATATTCTCACGCTGATACTACTCACCATTTTTTTTATAAGGTGAAAAACGGTATATATATATTTATATATATATATATAAAAAACTATGGTGTAGATGTAATTTGGGGTTGAAGTATGTTTTAAAATTGTTTTTGTTTAGTTAAGAGTTTGTTTTCTTGAATTGTATGGAAACAGATTAAAAGTCCAATACTCTAAGATATCTAATACTAATAAAAGTCCAGTTAAAATAAGAATGATGAATTCTACATCCATAATTAAACATGACTGTCTTCATTATTAATTTAATAACTAAATTATAATAATTTTTTCTCAATCTATTAAAAAAATATAACCCTCGTAATTTAAAGAAAATTATAATATATTAATATTTAAAATCACTGAAATTCGCGTACAACCTATCAAGATGTTATTCTCATATTGGGTTAAAGATACAAATTCATGTATATTTTCACAACAAAGCACACTATTGTGAGGCTGTGATCATTATGTGATTTGAATATGAAGTGTTCGGATAATTAAATATATTTTTTTTAATAGTAAAGTTAGACTCAGAGGTCAAAATGGGTAATGTTTGAAAGCATCAACGAGTAATAGATTCTTCCGTTAATCTGTTCACACGAATTTGCCACCTGTAATTTCTCGATTTTCAGTTGGTATAGATTTTTAAGAGATATCATATTGATTTGATTAAGTATATTTTTAAAAGTTTTATTAGTTTTATAGATAACGTTTAATAATTAAGTGGGGAGGTTCGGTCTTCCCCAATGTTTTTTATATATGTTCGAAAGCTATTCCAGCATTATTTGATTGAAAAAAAAGAAGTAGACTTTAAGTTTCACTGTTAATGGATCATTGACTGAAAACGTGGTTATTTCTTCCATTGAAAAAAAAACTTGGAAAGTTTCACTGTTAATGGACCATTGAGTGAAGACGTGGTTATTTCATAAATTGGAAATTAAAGACTTGGAAAGTTTCACTGTTAATGGACCATTGAGTGAAAACGTGGTTATTTCTTCATTTCAAAAAAAACTTGGAGAGTTTCACTGTTAATGGGCCATTGAGTGAACGCGTGGTAATTTCTTCAATTGAAAATTAAAGACATGGAAAGTTTCACTGTTAATGGACCATTGAGTGAAAACGTATATTTCTTCATTTGAAAAAAAAACATGGAAAGTTTCACTGTTAATGGACCATTGAGTGAAGACTTGGTTATTTCATCAATTGATAATTAAAGACTTGGAAAGTTTCACTGTTAATGGACCATTGATTGAAGACGTGGTTATTTCTTCGATTGAAAATTAAAGACTGGGAAAGTTTCACTGTTAATGGACCATTGAGTGAAGATGTGGTTATTTCTTCAATTGAAAATTAAATACTTGGAAAGTTTCACTGTTAATGGACCATGGAGTGAAAACGTATATTTCTTCATTCGAAAAAAAATCTTGGAAAGTTTCACTGTTAATGGACCATTGAGTGAAGACGTGGTTATTTCTTCAATTGAAAATTAAAGACATGGAAAGTTTCACTGTTAATGGACCATTGAGTGAAAACGTGGTTATTTCATCAATTGAAAATTAAAGACTTGGAAAGTTTCACTGTTAATGGACCATTGAGTGAAAACGTGGTTATTTCTTCATTTCAAAAAAAACTTCGAAGGTTTCACTGTTAATGGACCATTGAATGAAGGCGTGGTTATTTCTTCAATTGAAAATTAAAGGCTTGGAAAGTTTCACTGTTAATGGACCATGGAGTGAAAACGTATATTTCTTCATTTGAAAAAAAAACATGGAAAGTTTCACTGTTAATGGACCATTGTGTGAAGACTTTGTGATTTATTCAATTGAAAATTAAAGACTTGGAAAGTTTCGCTGTTAATGGCCCATTGAATGAAGACGTGGTTATTTCTTCGATTGATAATTAAAGACTTGGAAAGTTTCACTGTTAATGGACCATTAAGTGAAAACGTTTATCTCTTAATTTGAAAAAAAAAAATTGGAAAGTTTCACCGTTGATGGACCATTGAGTGAAGACGTGGTTATTTCTTCAATTGAAATTAAAGACTTGGAAAGTTTCACTGTTAATGGACCATTGAGTGAAAACGTTGTTATTTCTTCATTTGAAAAAAAAACTTGGAAAGTTCCACTGTTAATGGACCATTGAGTGAAGATGTGGTTATTTCTTCAATTGAAAATTAAATACTTGGAAAGTTTCACTGTTAATGGACCATTGTGTGAAAACGTATATTTCTTCATTCCGAAAAAAAAAAATTGGAAAGTTTCACTCTTAATGGACCATTGAGTGAAGACGTGGTTATTTCTTCAATTTAAACTTAAAGACATGGAAAGTTTCACTCTTAATGGACCATTGAGTGAAAACGTGGTTATTTTTCCATTTGAAAAACACTTGGAAAGTTTCATTGTTAATGGACCACTCAGTGAAGACGTGGTTATTTCTTCAATTGAAAAAAATAGTTTTGGAAAGTTTCGCGGTTAATGGACCGTGGACCAGACTTTGTGAATAGGGGACTCCGCCATGAAATGACAGTCCTATACTTTAATTTTGTTGGAATTTAATTCCAACTGCAACACAATAACTGCTGAATCGAAATCTAATCTTTTGTAGATATTTTAGATTGTTCGATGCCGCAAAGTCTTTTGATATTTTGCACATTGATGAGCATTAAATGCGCAGAATTGAATTCCCCTGAAACCACCGACTTGTTTTCTTGAGAAAGGCATCACCGCTTGCTGTAATTAATACTCAGATAAGCGTTACATGATATTTTGGTTATTTTATTGTTTAAATTCATATATTTTTCCTATAAATGTAATGAACAAAAGTCCTGTTTTTTAAGAGAATGAACAGCAGTGGTGTTTTAAGGTTAGAAGACTGAATAGAGAGTCTCTTCTCTAAACACACAGCAGTGCTGAACCTGCAACTTTCTGAGATAAAGAAAGTTGGTTTACTGTATCTGCTTGTTTACTTTTTTATGAATACAAGTTTACTGTTTAGCTTGTTTACTATTGTTGTTACACCAAGCGTCAAAATCACGTTGTTATTACACGGTAAGTCTAAAAGTGACTTTACATCAATTGTTTTACGTCGCTATTACACCAAGCGTCAATCGACTTACGTTGTAAGTCAAAAAGTGACTTGACCTCAAAAATCACGTTGCTGCAACACCAAGATCAGCGTTGCTCCAACATCAAACTGTGTTGCTACAACACCGTTTCTAGTAAGCAATTTTTTGTTTTTTTTTGTGTTAACAAGACAGAGTGTTGTTTAGCGTTGCTGCAATACCAAACTGTGTTGCTGCAACACCATTTCCAGAAAACAATTTTTCCAGTTTTCTGTGCAGAAACAGAGGAAAAACAGAGCATTTTTGTTTGTCTGTCTGTTATGGAATTTAACAAAAAATTCTAACATGGTATCAGAGCTAGTCTAGGCATTCAGTGAGTCAAAAAGAAAGTTTGTTTTTCACTGTAGGAGCTGTAAGAAGCTTATTGAGCAGACTTTTTCCAGCATAGAAGGTTTTTGATTGTTTTTAATTTTACAGTCAGTATCTCTTCTTTATCTATACATAGTTAAAAATGACAGATGCTGCAATAAGTTTGACAAATTCCCAACTGCAACAATTTAATGGGAAAAATCACAGTTATTGGTCCATAACAATGAAAGCATTGTTTGCTTCTCAAGAAATATGGGCGCTGGTTGAAATTGGCTATGCTGAACCTGCAGACGCAATAGCATTGGCTGTTTTGACTGTAGCAGAAAGAGACCAGTTGAAGAGTGACAGGAAGAAGGATGCCAAAGCCCTCTTTTTCTCCTTCTAATCAGTACATGAAAGTTTTTTTCCATGGATTGCAGTAGCAACAAAATCCAAAGAGGCATGGGATATTCTCAAAACTGCCTATCAAGGCATGGAGAAGGTGAAGACTGCAAAGTTGCAGATGTTGAGGAGAGACTTTGAAACACTCAGCATGAAGGAATCTAATACAATAGATTCATTCTTCACTCAGGTTATTGGGTTGATAACCAAGATAAGATCTCATGGTGAAATCCTTAAAGAAAGAAGGATCGTAGAGAAGATCTTGAGATGTTTACCCTCAAGGTTTGAAGCTGTTGTGGTAGCAATAGAAGAAACAAAAGATCTCTCACAGTTCACGGTAGATGAACTCAGTGCTTCTCTTATGTCTCATGAACACAAACTGAGTAGAGGAACAGATTCCTCTTTTGAGCAAGCATTCAAGACTCAGATGTCTTTCAACCAAAGAAAAAGTCGAGGCAGAGCAAATAACAGAGGTCATGGAAGAAGCCAAAACAGAGGCAGATATTATCCTGCAAGCACAAGCGGAAGGAGCT
This sequence comes from Pinus taeda, assembly GCA_000404065.3. Classification (NCBI taxonomy): domain Eukaryota; kingdom Viridiplantae; phylum Streptophyta; class Pinopsida; order Pinales; family Pinaceae; genus Pinus; species Pinus taeda. The sequence goes on along the minus strand of APFE031567165.1, from coordinate 163,454 downwards.
GCAACAAGAACCAAGATGAAGGTTCAAGCAAACAACAAACTCATGGACAAAGGTATGACAAAACCCAAGTCCAATGCCATTATTGTAAGAAATATGGGCACTATGCCAATGAATGTAGGAAAAAACAAAATGACATGAATAGTAGGCAGAATGCTAATTTTGCAAATGAAGAAAATAAGAATCCAAAAAATGTGTTGTTAACATGTAACATTGCACAAGACAAACAAGAAAATGTTTGGTTCTTAGACTCAGGTTGTAGTAATCACATGACTGGAAATATTGCAATGTTTGCCAATCTAGATGAAAAAGTGAAATCTGAAGTAACAACAGGGACTGATACTAAGATAGCTGTCAAGGGTAAAGGCAGCGTCAGTATCCGAGCAAGAAATGGAGAGCAGATGTTTGTGCCAGAGGTATATTATGTACCTGGCCTAAAATGTAATCTTTTGAGCATTGGGCAGCTCATTGACAAAGGTTACAACGTGTTCTTCAAAGATGATATGTGTACAATCACAGATATACCTCCAAGTAAGAAGATCATTGCACAGGTGCAGATGACCAGCAATAGAATGTTTCCTCTCAAACTCAGGGCAGATTTGAAGGAAGGAAGAACTATTGCAGCGGTAACACAAGAAGTCTTTCAGGAACAAGTGAAAGATGAGAATTGGTTGTGGCACTTGAGATTTGGACATCTCAATTTCAGAGGCCTGAATTTGTTGCACAGAAAGAGAATGGTAAAAGGATTGCCGTTAATTGAGAAACCAGACAGCCTTTGTGAAGGCTGCATCTTGGGCAAGCAACACAAAGAAAGATTTCGAGCAGGAAAGAGTATAAGGGCAAGAGCACCCTTGGAAATTGTTCACTCTGATGTGTGTGGACAGATGCAAGTACCATCACTTGGTGGAAATAGATATGTTTTAACTTTCATTGATGATTACACCAGAAAGACATGGGTGTATATGCTGAAAGAGAAGAGTGAAGTGTTTGAGAAATTCCGCCACTTCAAAACTCTTGTTGAGAAACAGTGTGGGCATTACATCAAAATGCTCAGAACAGAGAGAGGAGGAGAATACATCTCCCAAGACTTTCTGCGTTTTTGCAGAGAGAATGGCATACAAACACAGTTCACAGCAAGGTATACACCTCAGCAAAACGGTGTTGCCGAAAGAAAGAATAGGACCATACTTGACATGGTTAGAAGTATGCTAAAGGCAAAACACTTGCCTCATGAGTATTGGGCAGAAACTGTCACTTGCGCAGTTTACATCTTCAATAGATGCCCAACTAAAGCTGTCATGAACAGAATACCTGAAGAAGCATGGAGTGGTCAAAAGCAAACCGTCACTCACATGAGAGTTTTCGGTTGTGTAGCTTATGCACATGTACCGGATCAGCTAAAGAGAAAGCTTGATAGTAAGGGGGAGAAGTGTGTGTTTGTTGGCTATTGTGATGAGTCAAAAGCATACAAACTCTATAATCCATCCACTAAGAAATTGATAGTAAGCAGGGATGTGCAGTTCATTGAAGATGAAGCTTGGGATGGAAGCTTAGAAAAGACAGTGAATGTGAAGACAATTGTGTCTCATGAGGAAGAACAGGAAGGGACAGCAGCAAATAATCCTCCCTTGGTGGTTCCTCCTTCACCACAGCAAATTCAGCAAACCACACCACAAGCTGGAATTTGAACAGCCTTAAGAAGTCAAGGTAGTGTTTCTTCAAGCACACCACAAGGATCTGAAATACCCTCAAGTTCGGATGGAACTTCCAGCACACCAAAAAGACCAAGATTTAGAAATATGAATGAGATTTATGAACAAGGAGAGGTAAGTACCAATACCGGTCTGAATTCATTATTCGCTTTGTATTGTCATGTTGATGACCCAGTTCATTTTGAAGATGATGTAAATGAAGATAAATGGATTGAACCAATGAATGAAGAAATTGGTGCAATTAAAAAGAGTAAAACATGGGAGTTAGTAGACCTCCCTGAAGGCAAAGATGCCATTGGAGTTAAGTGGGTTTATAAGACCAAAAGAAATGCTGAAGGCAAGATTGACAGGCACAAAGCAAGACTTGTTGTGAAAGGCTACAAGCAGCAACAAGGTAGAGACTATGATGAAACCTTTGCACCAGTAGCAAGGATGGAAACAGTCAGAACAGTGTTGTCTATTGCAGCACAACACAAATGGAAGATTTATCAGATGGATGTTAAATCTGCATTCCTGAATGGAGTGTTGAAAGAAGAGGTTTATGTTGAACAACCTCCAGGTTATGAAGTTGATGGCCAAGAGCATAAAGTTTGCAAACTGAAGAAGGCTCTTTATGGGCTGAAGCAAGCTCCAAGAGCATGGTACAGCAGAATAGATGCTTATCTGATTGAGAATGGATTTGATAAGTGTGATGGTGAACCCGCACTCTACATAAAGGAGAATGACAGTAAGATTATTATTGTTGTTTTATATGTAGATGATCTGATTTTTACTAGCAATGATGCTTCTCTCATTGCTGATTTTAAAGCAGTCATGAAAGGTGAATTTGAAATGACTGAATTGGGTTTCCTAAGATATTTTCTTGGAATTGAAGTAGACCAAAGTGAAAATGGTGTTTTCATTTCTCAAGATAAATATGTAGAAGCAGTGTTGAAGAGATTTAACATGCAGAACAGCAAGGCAACTGTGACTCCAACTGTAATGGGGCTGAAATTGACCAAAGAAGACAGCAGCAAGGATTTTGATCCAAAATTGTACAAGAGCATAGTTGGCAGCCTTATGTACTTAACTGCAACTAGGCCGGACATTATGCATGCTGTGAGTTTAATCTCCAGATTTATGGAAAGACCGAAAGAGACTCATTGGCAGGCAGCCAAGAGGATTCTAAGGTATGTGAATGGAACGAAGGGGTTTGGTATTTTATACTCCTCTTTTGAAAGTTTCATGTTGACAGGTTACACGGACAGTGATTGGGCTGGAAGTGTTGATGATAGGAAAAGCACATCAGGATATGTGTTTCATATGGGATCGGGAGCCATCTCATGGGCTTCGAAGAAGCAACCAGTTGTGGCTTTGTCAACAGCAGAGGCAGAGTATGTGGCAGCAACAACAGCAGCATGCCAAGCAGTGTGGCTGAGAAGAGTTCTCAGAGATTTGTGTCATGCACAAGAAAATGGCACAACCATTTACTGTGACAATAGCTCAACACTAGCTTTGTCTAAAAACTCTGTTTTTCATAAAAGAACAAAGCACATAGATACCAAATTTCACTTCATACGTGAATTGGTTAACAGTGGTGAGATTGTTTTGCAGCATTGCAGAACAGAGGATCAGCTTGCTGATATCTTGAAAAAACCATTGCCAAAGAAAGGTTTTGATCATTTCAGAAAATGCCTGGGTATGCAGCAGTTGAAATTAAGGGGGAGTGTTGGAATTTAATTCCAACTGCATCACATAAATGCTGAACAAAGATTTGACCTACAACAGTCATTTCAGATTGTTCGGTGCCGCAAAGTCTTCTGATATTGTTGAGCATTAAATTCAGAAATTAAATCCCCTGCAGACAACCGACTTATTTTTGCCGTAAAAGTCATCACCGCCTCTTCTGCAATAAATACGCAGATAAAGATCAGCAGATATTTTACTTAGTTTATTGTTTAACGAGATATTTATTTTTCCTATAAATGTAACGCACAGTAGTTCTGTTTTCAAGTGCAAGGAAGTGCAAGAAGGTGTAAGCAGAAAAGAACAACAGTTCTGTTTTCTGTGTGAGTGTAAGAATTTTAGAACAGCAGTTCTGTTTTTGAGAGAAGGTTAGAAGAACAAGAGTGTGTCTCTTCTGTAAATGCACAGCAGTGTTGAACCTGCAATTTTCTGAGATAGAAAATCGATTTCTGGAACTGAAGTGTTCCTCTTGTAACAGCTAAGTTTACTGTATCAGTTTTGTTTACTGTTCATGAATACAAGTTTACTGTATTGCTGATTTTCAGTTGCTGTTATATTAAGTGTCAAAAAAACACTTTGATTTTACTCTGTAAGTCTATTAGTGATTTTGACGTCAATTTTCTTAAAGTGACTTAGCGTCAAAATCGTGTTGCCGCAACACAGTTTCCAGAAAACAGTTTTCTGTTTTTTCTGTGTTATAAAAAAAACTGAGTATTTTTCCTGTTGCTGCAACACCACGATCAACGTTGCTGCAACACCGAATCCTGTTGTTGCAACACCAAGTCAAGAAAATGAAATTATCAATTTTCTGTGTAAAAACATAGTAGTTTTGTGTTGTCTGTTTGTTAAGGAATTTAGCAGCAAATTCCACCATTATATCAGAGCATTGTTCTCTGATCTTTTGTGTTTGAAATCACCATAAAATTTCCAACAATTCAGGATCCCGAGTATCCCAACTCCCATGAACTTTTCCAGTACGAAAAGAGTATGATTATATGTTATTTATTAATAGCTCAGAATTAGGAGATTACAATGCCATTCAATTGCTCCTCATCATAAAAGTTTCATCTAGAGATGCCATTTTAGCAGTCCATCCCATGATGCCAAATACAAAGCATAAAAGGACAAATAACAGTCCATAGACTAGATACGAATCCAGAATTATAAACTTGCATGATAAGGTTGTATGCGGTTCAGAACCAAAAAGGGAAAATAGAAAGCATTCAGCATGTCAATTGCTTCTTGCTGTACAATGTGAAATAGCATGTCCATCCCTCTTAATGATTGAAGGAAAGTCAGATATAAGACAAGTGGAGTTACAAAATATTACACAAAAAAAAAAGAGGGGATGAAGAAACTAGCTAGCTAATGGGAAGTCTCCTATGTCTATGACTTTTTCATTTAGGATCATTTCTAAGTGCATCTTTCCAGTGTTACCATTTAAGCCCTTCTTTGATAGTTCATCTACATTCATATTATGTTCCCTGCGTGATAGTGGAGTTGCTGTGTTGATTCCATAGTAGTTCAATTTTTCTCAGCCAGCATGTAATAATGGGTTTGTGATGTTTGCATTGCCCATTAATTGATCAAATATCATTTTTGAATGCCCGTGGATATGAATGAGAGGGATATAAAGAAAATTAGTAAACCATAAGAGGCCACATAAGGCCATTGCTTCAGCGTTTGTGTTAGTGCCACTACTTCCATGCCAAAATGTTCTGTATGTGAGTGCCTCTGAGATGGCAAGCCAAAACCCACAACCACATGTGTGCCGTTGAGTAGCACCATAAAAAAAAACCCATAGGGTATTCCATCTTAAGTTCACTCCTCTTTTGATGAGGTGTTTTGGAGCAAATTTCATTTGATGTATGCAGTGTGTGGTTGATTAAAATATTTTCAATGATCTTATAGAAATTTCTAGTGCAATTCTGAGAGATGTAGTTGTTTCTCCATTTCCAAATTTCTCAGAAAGAGAATAGGTGGAATGGTTGTCAAGAGAGACTTTTGAGAGCTCCACCACCGTAAACAATCTACAATGCCTGCATGTTGAATATACATAAAACCAATATATGAAGAAAGTCTATTCCATACCTGAATTGTATGTTGACATGTAAGGAAAATATGATTGTTATTTTCTGATTCCTCTTTGCAGATAGGATAGACGCCAGGTCCTTTCCATTGTTGCTTTTGCAAGTTTTTCCCAAGTAAGATTTTTATTATGGAAAATCAACCAGGTAAAGAGAATGATCTTGTTTGGGATATTAGTTTTCCAAAAGGCTAATAAAACATGTTTCTCACTCAGTTGTGCATCCTCGGAACAAAGAGAGAGGTATATATCTGCAACTTTAACGTTATCATTCTTCATCTTCCCTGACCAGATTAACTTATCATGATTGTCAGCATGGAAAACCTTGAGTTGTTTCATCCCAGCTACAATGTAGTCCCATTCCAGGTCCCAATGCCCAAATAGACTGAATTCCTTTGCGTTCTTCCAGACTGGATATGGACCCCTCCATAGTGAAATGGCTTGACACCAAAAGTATATGCATCTTCTATTTAGACTATTTAAATGTTGCTCCGAGATCATATCCATATTTCTAGCACCCAAAATGTGGTTGGTGCCAATGAGAATGTTGTGGCCCTTGCCAATGTGCCAAGCAAGGTGTTGTATGAAGATCTTAGTGACTCTTTGGAAGCTAAGCTAGACAACTGATCCATTTGAAACCTGAAAAAACCCTTTCGGAACCAGTATATAAAATCAAGATTCTTTAAGTATGTTTTTCTGATGACCAGACTCCATGTTCCCGTCCCAAAAATAAATCTCCAAAGAGACTTGATTAATAATGCCCATCCAAAACAACAAAGATCTAGAATTCCCCATCCCCCCATGACCTTTGGCAGAGTGATATTGGGTATCTTAGACAAGTGAAATTTCTTATGCTCATGACTACCACCCCAAATAAAATTAGCCATAACACTATTAAGAGAGTGAATGATGGAAACATGAATATGATAAAGATGGGCCCAATATACCCCTAGTTGATTAAGGAATTCTTCCGTAAGGATGACACAGCCCCCCAGGGATAGACTTATATATTCCCACCGAGGGATATTCTTAAAAAATCTATCTATAAGCCATAGCCAATCGACATTCCTATATTTGCAAGGTTTGATATGGTATCCCAAGTACTTCATACCATGACCCATCAACTCAGATTCAATTCCAAACATATTTTTAATATATGCAATGATGTCCAATTCACAATTCCCATGAGAAATAATAGATTTGTGAGCATTCATATATAAACCAGTAGCATTAGCAAATTTCCTGAAAATATGAAAAAGTCTTAACCATGTAAAACAATTCAACATACCCACGGTGAGCACATCATAGACAAAGAAACCATGTGATATGTTGATCCAAAATGGATCCAAGAAACCCTCTAAGTCTTCAAAAATAAAAACTATCGCAAAAGGATGAACCTTTAAAAATGGCATATTACACTATCGAGAGTAAAAAACACAAGGAAATAGTGAAAAAAAGAGCTATTGAAGGCTTGAATAGTGATGCACAGGAGCCATCGGATCTGGCCGATCAACGGTCTAGATCCGATCGGCATATCGCAATCAGCGAAGGCTATTGGAGGCTACCACATGAATACTATGACAGCGATCAGCGCGGGTCAACGAGGACCATTGATTAAGTGCACATATTGATGGCCTAAGTTAAATCACAACATCACATTAGCAAACCACAAGGGAGCACTTATCAATGGCCTGGGGCTTATGTGATATGCGATTGCGACAAGTTGCATCGTAATATCGCATCAAAGCATTACAAAGGAGCAGGGCCATATGTATATGCGACTTGTGATAGCCAAACCCGACAAGGATGTGAATCAAATTTAATATATTTTGAGATCCAGAAATAGGTCTTTTTCTTTGTATTTCACGTTTTCATTAAATAAACAAAATATAAAGGAATGTGCCCAAATATGATATAAGCGGACTCGATGGAACTTATAGATGCAAATGCATAACATTTCAAGTCCGGCATGAAGCCATTTTGCGATATTTTCAATGTTTTAATGTATTTTTCAAATACAAAGGGAACCACGACACAGGCGCATTGCGACTTGCGATAAGCGATTACAGGTGGACCCAATAGGAGTATAGGGTATATTTAAGGATATTTGAAGTCCAATAAATGGCTGTTTGGTGAGTTTTCCTGTGTTTTTAGGGCATTTCTCTCTGTAAACAGAGAACACTATTTCTGGTGATTTCAAAGGCCAGATAATCCATTCCGTTGCAGAATAGGTGGCCACCTTCCGTGAAGACATTATGCCATAATTGCTAATGCTTAAAAGCGGATTTGAGCGGACAGAGGCCAGGAGCGAGAGAGCCTGAGATGGGGAAACGAATTGACAACGTCGATTGGCTTCAAAGTCACAAACTGACAGAATCAGAGAGGGCAGTACTGAGACAGAGAGAAAACAGAGACAGAGAGTGAAAGAAAGAGTCTGTGTACTCAAAGAGGCTTGATGGATTCAAGCAAACTCCTGTTGTTTTGTATATGTGTGTTGAGACTTGATTTGATCTCACAGTTTGTAAAACTCTGCTCTTGAAGACATAATAGAGAGGTCACCACTGAAGGCTAGACCAAGAGACATAGCCCAATAGTTTTGGGTGAACTCCATATTAAACTTGTTGTGTTTATGTGTGTTTGTCTATTATTTTTCTCTAAATGCTCATTGTTTGTATTATTCGTAATCTTATCGATTCGTTGCATTAAGTATTATAGGCAAAACCATGCACATGAGTCTATTACACCTTAAAAGTAGTCTAAGATCTTCATTTTCAGATCAAGTGGTATCAGAGCTTTTGGTTTTTGATTTATTAAGGTTAGACAAGCTTGTGCTGGACTTTTTCGAATACTAATGAGGTCAAAGCTCAAACTGGGAAAAGGAACACTTGTTGAGGGCAACCCAAAAATTGGAAGAATCCATCCTAGGAGGAGAATGGCAGAAGAAACTCATATGGAATTAGAGTATCAGTTCATGGATAGTTTTATGGCCATGAGGGCCATGGTAGAAGAGATGTATCAATAATTCAATAAAGGTCAAGGTGAAAGTACTTCAACCTCCAAACAAGATAAGGGAGAATAAGAACCTTCTCTAGATGCCCCAGATGGTAGCGGGAAAGGGGAAAAACCTCCTCCATCATCTCCTCCACCATCTCCTCCATCATCCTCATCTCCTAGCCTTGATAAGAGGAAGAAGAAAACCTCTTTGATTAAATTAGATGTAAAATTTGATTTGAAAATATATGATGGAGAATTAAAGGCAGAAAATCTAGATAACTCTATTAGACAAATTGATGTATATTGCAAGGTAAAGAACATCAACTCAGAAAGGAGAAAGATTCAGTTGGCTAGCCTTTGCCTTGGAGGAACTGGCCTAGTGTGGTGGGAAGGCAAGACACAAGCTGATTTGAAGAAGCATGGTAAAATTCATTCTACCTAGAGTGAATTTGTTTCTGCCATTAAATTTTTTTTTATCCACTAGCTTATATGCAGCAAGCAATGATGAGTTAGCAAACTCTTCACCAATTAAATGGGCAATGTGTACAAAGCTATAACCAGGAATTTAGAAAAAGAGCTTTAATTCTAGGCATTTCTCTAGACTCACCTTAAACTTTGTTGAAGTATATAGGTGGCCTGCATAGCTATTTGAGGCACACCATTCTCATGTTTAACCCCACTAACATAGATGAGGTATCCGTTCAGGCTACACATCTAGAAGCTAGAGGCAAGAATGTGAACCCAGAGATTTGGGGATCATCAAAATCCTCTGCAAGTAAAAATAAGGAACATAAGAAGCTGAGATGGAAAGAGAGGAAGACAAACGCTGTACAGAAAGACAAACCTTCATGCACTCACTGCAAGAAGGATGGGCACAATGATGAACATTACTAGTCTTTGCATCCGGAGTTGAAACCCAAAAAGTTCGGTGGTAAGAATAAGAAGACTGATGTTGCTATTTAGAAAGACTTGGTGTCAGACTTAGGTGATGAAACAACAATCACAACCATAGGTATAAAAGGTAAAACTTCTGAAGCATATACAAGTAATTTTGCACAATCTATTGATCTGAAGATAATGAGAGGAAAACACATGAGCCTTTTTATATTAGAATTATTTCGAAGCATCAAAAGATTGATACTTTATTTGATAGTGTATCACAAGTAAACTTGATTTATGAAGCAATTGTAAAGAAGTTGGGACTACCAACCACACCTCACAAGAAGCCATATCCATTAGGCTGGGTATGTGATAAAGCAAAGCTACAAGTGACTAGACAATGTAAACTTAGGTTTTCTATTGGGTCGACATTTGTAGATGAGGTTGAATTAGATATAGTTCCCTTGGATATATGTGGTATTGTAGGAAGTCCTTACTTGTATGATAGAAAAGCCATTTTCTATAGAGATGAAAATAAGTATCAACTCACTAAAGATGAAATAGGATATATTGTAAGAGCTCATAAACTCAAAAATAATTACTCTCTCATAAACTCAGGGCAGATGAAAATAATTGTAAATTCATGCAAGCAATTTTTACTAATGGTTGTAAAAGAAAATAACCCTAACAAAACCAATGTATTTGAGGGCTGTGATGCTAAACAGAAATCTGATTTAGAAAAAGTTGTTTCAGAATATGATATCCTATTTCAAGAACCTAAAGGTCTTCCACCCAATAGGTAAATTGTACATGATATTCATTTGCAGCAATATGCTCCATTACCTAACATCGAAATGTACATGTTATCTGCTTTAGAGAATGCAAAGATCAAGAAGCAGGTACAGGATTTTCTCGAGAAAGGGTTCATAAGACCAAACACATCACGATGCAGATCTCCAATTGTGTTAGTGAGAAAGAAATATGGTTCATGGAGGATGTGCATTGATTGCAAAGCATTGAATAAAATAATGATCAAGAATCGTTATCCTCTTCCTTGCATTGATGATCTATTAAATCAACTGAAAGAACTAGTTTACTTTTCCAAGTTGGACTTGCGTAGTGGCTATCATCAGGTTAGAGTAATAGAACAAGATGCATGGAGGACTGCTTTCAAAACAAAGAAAGGGTTATATGAATGTCTAGTTATGCATTTTGTCTTAACTAATGCTCCTACCACTTTCATGAGACTTATGAATGATGTACTTCGATCTTTTATTGATGATTTTATAATTGTATATTTAGATGACATTTTTGTTTTTAGTAAAACATGGGAAGAACATTTGAAGCATCTAAAGCAGACTCTAGATGTTTTGAAAAAAAAATCTCTATGTTAATTTATCAAAATGTGAATTTGGAAAAACATCTTTAAATTATTTGGGTCGTATTGTAGGGGTTGGTGAATTGAAGATAGATCTCTCTAAGGTTGAAGTCATTGTGAACTAGCCTAAACACAAATCTACTACAGAAGTTAGGAGCTTCATAGGAGCAACACAATAATGGATTAAGTTCATTGCTAACTTTTCCTTGATTGCAGCTCCCTTACGTGCTTTAACAGGATTGAACAAGGTGTTTCAGTGGGGAGGCAAACAATAGAAAGCCTTAGACACCTTAAAATAAAAGAATAGTACAACACCAGTACTAGCACTGCTAGATCTTCAATGACCATTTGAGATCGAAACAGATGCCAGTGACTATGCCATGGGAGCAGTGTTGATGCAACACGGTAAACCCATATGCTACCATTCTGAGACATTTAATTCTACAGTAGCTAATTATCCCACATATGATAAAGAATTGTATGCATTAGTATAGAGTATGAAAAAGTGGAAACATTACTTAATGGGAAAAGAAACAATCATCCATATAGACCATCAACCACTTCAGTATTTGCACTCACAATCTAAATTGCAGCAATCAAGACACTGTAGGTGGATGGGTTTCCTACAACAGTTTCATCTTGTCACTAGATATAAGAAGGGCATACATAATAAAGTTGCAGATATGTTGTCTAGACCAATCATAAGTGCATCTACTATGCTTAAGCATAACTCAGTAATGCATGAAAGCTACACTGAACAATATGCTCAAGATATAGATTTTAAATATGTATATGCAACTTTAAGTCATGTCAAACAAGTAGAAGAATTGGATTATTATGTTTAGGACCAACTTTTGTATCATTTGGGAAAGTTATGCATTCCAGAAACTGAAAGAGTTAACGTAATCCGGGAAGCACATACTTCTCTTATATCGAGTCATTTTGGTGTAAGTGAAACAATTGCACAACTACAAAGATTCTTCTATTGGCCAAGAATGCATGAAATAGTTTCTAGATATATTAAAGGGTGTACCATGTCTTCTAAAAACAAGCCCAACAATAGAAAATTAGGCTTGTACACTCCACTTCTAGTTCTTTCTCATCCTTGGGAAAGTGTTTCCATGGAATTTTTTGGGGGATTGCCAAAATCTAGAAAGGGTCATGACTATTTATATGTTATTGTGGACAGGTTCAGCAAAATGTGTATTTTATACCTTGTAACAAGTAGATTACAGTTGAACAAACAACGAATTTGTTATTTTAGCACGTTTGGGTTCATTTTGGGTTACCCACTTCCATTGTATCTAATCGAGATTCCCGATTTATTGGGAAGTTTTGATCAAGTCTCTGGGAATTGATAGACACCAAACTGAAGAAGCCCTTTCATCCACAAACAGATGGCCAAATAGAGGTGGCCAACATGACAGTAATCTAGTTGCTCAGGGGCTGTTGCAACAAGCATCCCAAGCTTTGGGATGAACATTTTTTTTATGTGCAACATGCTTACAACCGTGCCAAGCACTCTTCAAGAAATTCACCAGGCGATGTAGGAAGAGCTGGAAAGAAGCTAGGCCAAGTACAAGGCAAGACATGATAAGCATCGAATTGAACATAGCTTCCAAGTTGGTGATCAAGTCCAGATGTACATTAGCAAAGACAGAATGCAGAGTGAAGGTAAGAAGTTGAAGCCAATAAGGTATGGGCCTTTCAAGGTACTTGAGAAAAATGGTGAAAACTCTTTTCTCCTTGATTTGCCAGCTTACATGCATATCTATTTAGTAGTTACTGTAGAGAACTTGAGACTATTTAAAACTTCATTGATTGAATATCCTGAAGAGAAAAGTCAGTTCCCTTCTATTGATGATCTATTGCTTGAATATCTCAGTGAGTTGCAGGAAGATACAATTCTGGACCGGAAGGTGAGAACTACGCATAGAGGCGATGCTGAGTACCTCAGAATTGGACTCAAAGGTTCAAAATCAAGCAGTGCACGATGGATAGAAATTGGACAAGTGAGGAAGTTGTATCCTCACTTGATCAATGCTTGAAAACAAACTTTTGGTGGTCCAAAAGCTTTTTCAGTGGGAAGGTGTGATAAAAAATGGATCCAAGAAACCCTTTAAGTCTTCCAAAATCAAAACTATCACAAAAGGATGAACCTTTAAAACTGGTGGATTACACTATCAAGAGCAAAAAACAGAAGGAAACATTGAAAAACAGAGCTATCAGTGGCTTGGACAGTGATGCACAGGAGCCGTCAGGTCTAGCTGATCAATAGTCAAGATCCGATCGGCATATCAAAATTGGCCGATGCTATCAGAGACTACCACATGAATGTTGCAACAACGATCATCGCATGTCAATGAGGACCATCGATCAGGTGCATAGATCGACGGCTGAAATTGAATCGCAACATCGCGTAGTTAAACCACGAGGGAGCACTTATCAATCGTCGAGGGCTTATGCCATATGCGATTGTGACAAGTCGCATTGCAATATCATGTTGGAGCATTACAATGGAGTGGGGCCATATGGCATATGTATACGCGACTTGCGATAGCCGGACCCAACGAGGATATGAATGCAATTTGATATATTTTGTGATCCAGAAACAAGGCTTTTTCTTTTTATTTTGCGATTTCGTTAAATAAACTAAATACAAAGGAATGCACCGAAATATGATATAACTGGACCCAACGAAACTTATCGATGCAAATGCATAACATTTCAAGTTCGCCATAAAGCCATTTTGCGATATTTTCAATGTTTTAATGTATTTTTCAAATACAAAGGGAACCGCGGCATAGGGGCATTGCAACTTGTGATAAGCGATTACAGGCGGACCCGATAGAGGTATGGGGCGAATTTAAGGATATTTCAAGTCTGATAAATGATTTTCTGGCGATTTTTCCCGTGTCTTTAGTGTATTTCTCTATGTAAATAGACAACACTATTTTTTGGGATTTCAAAGGCCCGATGGTCCCTTCCGTTGCAGAATAGGTGGCCACCTTCCCTAAAGACGTTATGCCATGATTTCTAATGCTCAAAAGGGGATTCGAGTGGATATAGGTCGGGAGCCAGAGAGCCAGAGAAGGTGAAACAAACTGACATCGCCGATTGACTTTAAAGCCATAGAATTACAAAGACAGAGGGGGCAGTATTGAGATAGAAAGGAAATAGAGACAGAGAGTGAAAGAAAGTGTATGTGTACTTAGAGAGGCTTGAGGGATTCAAGAAACTCCTTTTGTTTTGTATCTATGTGTTGAGACTCGATTTGAGATCACACTTTGTAAAACACTGCTCTTGAAGACATAATAGAGAGGTCACCACTGAAGGCTGGTCTAGGAGACGTAGCCCAAGAGTTTGGGTGAACTCCATATTAAACTTTCTATTTTTATGTGTGTTTGTATATTATGTTTCTCTAACTGCTCATTTTTTGTAGTATTTGCAATCTTATCGATCCATTGCACTAAGTAGTATAGGCAAATCCATGCACATTAATCTGTAATACCTTAAAAGTAATCTAAGATCTTCATTTCCATATCATATGTTGATGTTGTAGCCCATATTCAAAGCCTGGAAATGATCTCATTCCACCACTTTTGAAATATGCAGGCTCAAGTTGTCCATAGATAGGATAAATAACAGCGGTGATAAAAAGCATCCTTGTCTCATTCCACGCCCCGCCCACAAGAACTTTGTAGGGTATCCATTATTAATCACATAATAATCAACATTAATCATGCATGCCATAATCCATTCGACACATTTGAGATGTAAGCCTATTTTGAATAGGACGAGCTTGAGGTAACCCCAATCCAGGCAGTCGAAAGCCTTCTTCAGATCAACTTGCAGGATTGCATCGTTCAAGTTTTTTGTATGTATTGAATGCATGTAGTCTTTTGCATTTGCAACGACGTCATGTATTTATCTTCCCTGAAGAAAATTGTGTTGTTCAGGAGATATATGGTGCGAAAGAGTACTTTGCAGATGCCCAACAATGGTTTTTGAGATAACTTTGTAGATAAGGTTGCACAACGAAATTGGTCTTTAGTCCTCAAATTAGGCACGAGGATATCTCTTCAGGATAAGGGGAATATAAGTAGACTTAATGTGATGGTGTACATTCCTAGTGAGTCTAGACTCCTCCACCATTTGTAGAAGTTCCTTTCTGAAAAGATCAAAGAAATGCATGAACAACTCCACAGTCCACCCATCCTGTCTCAGAATTTTATTTCCCTTTAATGATTTAAGGACACTAAGTAATTTCTCCTTAGTGATGCTTTTCTATAGTGCATCATTTGATTCTTGGTCAAACATAGTCAGATAGTTCTCAATCACCCAAATGAGATCTTCGACATTGATGTTTTCGTTGCACTCATATGCCTCGTTGAAATGTGAGGTCATAACTTTGGAGATTTCCTCCTGTGACTGGATATGATTTCCCTCAACATCATGACTCCCATATATAGAATTTTCATTACGTCTATGCTTTGCATAACAATGGGAAATTTTTGTATTTTTGTCTCCCTCTTTAATCCAGATAGCTCGGCTCTTCAGGCACCAAATAGATTCTTCAAAATCTACGAGTCATTGCCTTTTTAATTCCAACTACAAAATGTGAGAATGGCTAGCATCTGGAAGATTGTTCATGGCCATCAATGCGAGGAGGAGGTCTATCTCACAATGAATTTCCTTAATCTCTTTTCCCATGGATTGAATTTTTCTCTTCTACCAGTTTTTCACTTCCCTACGAAGAGTCTCTAGTTTTTCAAGTATATGATCCATAGTGGAGGATTCAATATCCCAATTGTAGCGCCATGTATCCCTCACCAAAGTGTTAAAATCTGGATCATCCAGCTAGGTTCTGTTGAATTTAAATGGCATTCCCAGGTGCACCAATGACTTCTTCCAAACAAGTGTAATAGGTTTCTGATCTGATAAGAAATTGCTGATAATCTTCGTTTGCACATCTCCAAAGTGAGGAATCAACTATTCATGCATTAGAAAATGAACCAGTCTCTTGGTGACATATGCCTCGCTTGTGTGCCCATTGTCCCAAATAGGAGCCATTTCCTCTAGGAAAATTTCCACAAAATTATGTGCTAGAAGAGCATCACGAAACATCCCTACCAAGGAGTCAATCCTTCTGGACCATCCCCATACTTCTTCCAAAGCAATAGTATAGTTTAAATCACCTGAAATGATAAGGGACCGCAAATCCATTATACTAGAAGAAAAGAAATAGTCCTAGAAAATGTTCCTATCTCTGTAAGGAGCATAGGTGTTTAAAATATGAATGGGACCACCCATTCCTTGGACATCTCCTTCAAGGAGGATGCCAGCAAAACATCCATATGCTTTGAAAATGACCCATCTAGGGTCCCAAACTGCCACTGAACCACTAGAGAGACCCACAACCATAGTAGGAGATATATGCCATTTCGAGAGCATTTTCCTGAAATATTGTAAAACCAATGGAGCATAGTGCATGGATTCTTGCAGAAGAATTATATATGGGTGAAGAGAGAAGAAAATACTCTTGAGGGCCCAATATTTTAGGGCAGCCCCAAAACCCTGTATGTTTCATGACAGAATGGAAGTCATGGATATGCCTTCTCGGGCAATCATGCTCTAAGGGCCCATGATGGGGGATTGTCCGCAATAGGCACATCGACCAAAAATTGGTCCATTGGGTAGATGAGAGGATTAGGCCTAGGATGTCCTCTAAAATGTTGAATTCCTCGATTTTGTTCCCACCAGATAGTGATGTTACTAGTAGAAGTAAAGTTGGTGTGGGGGGTAGGAGAGCCAGATGGCTTATGGATGGTAAGGGTCCACAAGTCCAATGATTTCCTATCAAGCAAAAAGTCCAGGTCACTACCCACTGAGTTGGTAGGTGAGTCCAATTGCAAGCTGGTTTGAGTGACACTTGTTCTAGGCCCCTTATTCTGGTTAGCAAAAATGGAATGTGATGAAGATGGAACATACATGATTTGAGTGGTGGAGGTAAGTCGTGGGATGGTTATGGAGCCGAGAAAGGTGGCAGGACTTTTGAGCCATGGTGGATTGATCCCAGAGAGGGTTTACAGGAGTGTATTACTAGACTAGAGGGAGCCGAGAAATCAGACTTTAGTGAGGATAATGGGGAAGAAGGAACCAGAATGGGGAATGAACCATTTAGAGAAGAGTCTAATGTATGAGAGTGGAGAGCATAGGAGCCAAGGGGAATACCTAAATGCTATCGAGTAGAATTTCCATGTCAAAAGTTTTGCGTAAGCTGACCTTCCCCATGATGAGACTTCAAAAATGCGCCAGAGAAAGTCCTGCCATGTAATCGTCCTCCAAACTGATGTGAACATTCTTCTAATAGATGTCTTGTGTGTTGACAGAGTGAACTACAGAAAGGAACTCCCAAAAGTCCAATCTTTGTGATAGCTGATTCTCGTCCTAGAACAAATCTATATGGTCTGGAAAGCTCCCACAATATTCCTTTTCAATTAGGATCCAAGCCACCCACTTGTCCAGAGCCCCCAAGCATTGAGGATGTACATAAATGCATTTGCCAATTGCATTACCAATACCATAAGGACCTGTTTCAACGATAGCTCAATTGGAAAACCCGGTAATTTCATGTAGATGAGTTTGTTTTGTGGCATGTTGTGGAGATAATTGTATCTGACATACCAGTGATGTAGCACCAGGAAGCTCTTCCCATTAATCCATTATACTTATTTTATTTTTTCCAAGTCCTGCTGACTTAGGAAATGGAAACTATACCAACCTTTCAAAAGCCTCACGATAGTTGACATGTAACCTAGCATCGATTTCCACTTCTTCTCTACGCAGTCTCTCATGTATCAGTCAGAAACATCTGAGAAGTACCACCTTCCTTCAAGAGCATTCTTCTATAGATTGGTAATCCTATCAATCAGAACAACATTGTCTAAAGATAATGCAGGTGGCAAGGAGGTGGTTTTAATTTAACGTTGCTTGTGCTTGGAACATCGTCCCCATGCAGCATGTTCACCACCCTGTGAAAAGAGGGATGCATGGTCGCCATCTCACATACAGGCATCACCCAATATGTTTTGACAAGTGTCTAGTGTAAGTGGGCCACCCCGGCGGTCAGCACTAGCAAATTGGAGAAAGAGTGACTCGACATCCATTGTGGCCCGAATAAGGGCCTTGTTGGCAGATGAGTTAGAGTAGTGACCCACCATAACTCTACATAACACAAAAATACCACAAACGGATCCCGAAACGTCGTTTAATAGCAATAAATGAGGATGTACAGGTGGGTAGCTAAGAAAAGATATAAACTGGGTCCTAAAATAACTGTGACCCCCTTAGCGACTGAAAGGAATGTTCATGAGGGAGAGGACACTAGCGGAGAATAAACACACATACCACCAAAAATTAAGTACGTCATCAGGAGGTCATCCAAATCGGGAAAGAAGGCCAATATTGACATGGGGAATAATGCCAGATTTAGAGGGGTGATTTACGAGGATCCCGAAGCACATGGGGAAGTGTCCGATAGACAGGTGTTGGAAATGGGATGTGATCTCAGTAGTAAATTCCACGTACTATCCTCGGAACAATACAAACTGCTATAGAATAGAACAATTATGGCACCGGAAAAACGTAACCGGCAAGAGACTAGAGCCGAATGACCAATTCATGCAGGAGTAGACGAGAGCGTGGATAAAATTACAAATTCTTAGTTGCAACAACAACAATAATAGCCATAGCAGGACATCTAATAATTACGTACCTAGAAGCCAAATTTTTTGCAAGGTTGAGTGATATAGTAGATGCATGGCTAATAGCCATAGCAAGACATCTAGTAATTACATACCCAAAAGCCAAATTTTTTGCAAGGTCGGGTGAAATAGCAGATGCATGGCTAATGTTCCCAAATGGAAGAAAAAACATTAAAGAATAGAGAAGGTTCTTTCTCAGTGAAGAGGGAATAAGGCCGACCAAGTGTCTCTAAATGAATCAAACCCCAATGGCATATGGATGCTATCGCAGAGGGTGGAAACGAATTACATATATACAGAAGAGAATATAGAGATCAATAGAGAAGATAAGTAAAATGTGACAAAGTACAGAGTGCATGAGGCGATATAGAAACATGTTATCTAACCCAGAAACCTATCATCCAAAGACAGAGTCAAAATAGGGCGGATCAAAGCGGATATCTGAAACATACTTTGAAGATCAAAAGATAGAATGGTATGTTGTTCAGACGAAACCCAAAAACTTCTCACCTTTGATTGAGTCGTTCAGCAAATCGGCCATGGAAAAATCCTTTATCTGCATACACTACTCTTCAAATGGAAAGCCACAATATTCCAACCGATGGAGCAATTGGCTTCATGCAGAATCCTAGCTCGATGGTAATCAAGTATTTCAAAAGTAAATACTTTCTCACCGAAATTAGATGATAGAAGGTGAACCATCTCATATCATCCCGAAAGACCGTGGAGAGTTGTCATGCAATGGTTGATGGACAACGATAGGTGGCAGGATTGATCAACGCAAAGTTTGCATTGGGTCGATACGGGAGACGTTTTGAAGGGTTTGCATTCGGTGTACACATACAACATAGTCAGTGTACTCTATCTGTGAGATTTTTTGGATGGTTTTCCCTAGCTTTTCTGGCTAAATTTGTCTAGTGATTGATTTAAATCAAAATTTTGAGTTCTGAAATTCTTTTGATTTAAATTAAAAATTAGAGTGCTGAACTTTTTACAATTTCAATGTTTTAGGGGTTTTTCTGTGTGCTTATATTTAGTGATGTAAAAAATGTCTATTAACAAAATTATATATATCTATATATATATATATATATTATATATATATATATTATATATATATAGATATATATAATATAAGATATATATAATCAGATTAAACTATGTGGAAACCCAATAAAAAAAACTCATTATCAGTGATGAATAAAAGAAATAGAAAACCACATTCACCAAGCTAAATTTAAAGTCATGTTTGATAAATTATGTTTTAAATCCACTTCTCTCAAGCTCTCTTTTTGACCTTGTTTCACAATTTCAAAATTTTAAAAGTTGATACACCGGCAACAAAGTCGAGCAACAAAAATAACAATGGGCCTTGTTTTATCCCTTTTTCATACTGGAACGACATGGACAATAAGCCCGTCTACTAACTCAACTCTCTTCCCTTAGTATAGATTTTTTCTCATACAAACAATCTCTCCTCGCAACAACTCAAGTCACACAATCATCTCATGACCATTAACAACATACATACTAATGACTCCACAATACATTAACTAAACTCTACTCTTTGTCCTATGCAATAGCATACATCATGACAAGACATCAACTCCACTCAATACTCAACAACAAAATCTACTCTCAATACATCAACTCATACATCAATTCTTCTCATAGCATATTCAATGCAAGTAGAGACAAATACCAACAACATATTACATACATATACCCAACATTACAATGCATATGGAAACACGTAGAAGTTGTAGAATTATATTCTTCAATAGAAGCCCTGCATGTAAAAAATGTCAACCAATAACTTTGATCCAAGCGCATTATATTTGAAACAATGCTAACACTATTCGATCTCACATCAAAACTTTGTCATAACACTTTGTCAACACACTGGGATATTCTTGGCTCAACTTGATATTCTCTAGTCCAAGTGCATTGGAAACACAACTCAACTTGGGTCAGATATGCTCACCTCATCAAACCATCTATCTCTCATATAGGCATATGATATATGTTCTAAGCATAGTCTCCAATTCTCACGTAGTCTAATGTTACCACGATCTCATCCTCAACATATAAAATTAGAGGCTCAATAAAAGGGTTTAAACAATCCAATATGCTAATCTTCAAAGTATTCAGACACTCACGAGACTTTTTCAAGACTAGATCAGCTCCATAATGATTACTCCATGACCATATAAAGTAGTAACTCAACTACTCAATAAATGATTTTTCATCCTAATAATGACCAAAATGATATGAAAGTTATAATCCAAATAAGAAACCCTCAATTAAACCTTCTCACCAAATAATATGGGAAATTTCTCACCAAGTAATATGTGCAGTTACTTTGGTTTTGCGATTTTGTGGACGTGGTAATTTTTTTCATCTAGAAGCAACTATTTAAGCATAAAGCTATTAGCATAGTACTGAAATTCCCAGGCATATGATGGGAGGGGAGTAGTACTAACCCAATGTTGCACTTTGACAATTCAGAGTCTTTCACTCTGCTTTAACTTAGGTAACTTAAAACTTTCTTTTCCTAGAAGTTGTTGCCACTTGTTCCACAACTTGCCCAACTTGCGAGCCACCTATATTCTATTGACACCTCCATAATTTCTGTGACATAGTAAAATGTTTCTCAAGCATCAGAGCATCATAAAAAAGCTCCAAAAGTCCATTGACATAAATGCCATCACAGTGGCTCCAGGGTTGACATGAATGCCAACACCATGTAACCAACATTATTCCCTTTTGGTGTTAATGTCAACATAGGGCCACAAACACCAGATTGGTGTTATTCTCTACAAGTTGATTGACCTTCATTCTCTGCTAGTGGTTGTTTCACTCTCCCTCTTTGACATCCATGGCAAAGGGTGGCCCAAAAATGCTAAAAAACCATGTTGACACACTAAATACACCACCTTAATAGTAATAGACAAGGTTGATACAAAATTATTCGCGGATGAAATTAGATCAACTACCAACAACTTCCACATGCCAACAAGCCAACACTACACACCCCCTAAACATGTAATGGGGTTGCAAAAAACTCTCCACGGCTATTGTACAAACACTTTTATGGTTTCATATGCCTCCTTGCCATATGCAAGAAGCTACCAATTGGACAAAAACGTACAACACATCATGACCATATGATATATAATGAAATGCATGGCTCCATGACCATATTACATGGCTATGAAAATGATTTTCGAAGCTGCTACAATGACACCAATGAGCCTATATATGATTGAAGTAATTGATCCAGGTGGATGTTGGTGGCCACCCACCTATCCCATTTGGACCCCCACAATTGTCTCTTTCAGCTTTTTCAGTTTCCTAAATTGTAGCACAATTTACTATTTTTAGCA
>APFE031567165.1:119773-141171 GCA_000404065.3 Pinus taeda | reverse complement strand
GGGGGCAGGAGATCCTATCAAAATCTTGCTCGAAGAAGCCCTCGAGCGGCAAAGGAACGCGATGATGGATAGCTTTGCGCAGATCCTTCAGCGACTACCTAGAGATGACGCATCGGCTTCCAGCAACTACTCTGGAAATGCCACACCCTTTAAGGTACAAGTTAATTTTGAAATCCCCATCTTCGAGGGTAAAATAGACATAGATGCCGTAGATAAATGGTTAAATCTGCTAGAGGGTTATTTTTCTGTTCATGAATTTTCAAGTCGCGAAAAGATTGTTTTCGCTCTTCTCAAAGCAGCCCCCCATGTCAAGGACTGGTGGGAAACATACTGCGAGCAGAAGGATGAAAGTACAGGCTCACCATTTTCAGCCGCACCCACTTGGGATTCATTCCAAGATGCTATGAAGGAGTAGTACTACCCTGTCAAAAGCTATGAGGACAAATACATCAGATGGACCACGCTGCGGCAGGGATGGGACCAAGATGTGCCTGAGTTCACAAACATCTTTCACACCCTTCGCACAAAGTTGGGTATCAAAGATTCTGAGCTGCATCTGGTACTCAAATACCGCGGTTGCCTACATAGATACATCCAGGAAGAGATGGAGTTCTTGGACATCTTCTCACTCGGCACAGCATACCGATATGCTGTCAAAATCGAGCAAAAGTTCAAACAGAAGAAGCGAGACTTTGGATCTGCAAATCCGAAGCCCAAAGGACAAAGCCAAGGCGGTGTGACCCAAGACAACCCGTCGAAGCCACAAGAAAAGAAAAACACCATGAAGCCGAAGAAGGACACATGAAAGTGGTGTGAGTTCCATAAGATTCCCACTCATAACACAAGTGAGTGTCGGACCAAGCAGTCACTCGTGGCCGAGTTGAAGGCTTCCGAATCAGATACATGTTCGGACCCTGAGCCAGAACCCGACAAGGAGAATGGAAAAGGGAAGTAGATCATTGATGCGGATCCCAGCGCCACTGTTGCCACTGCCAAGATCCAGAAGAATGAGCCCGAAGAGCAAGAGGAGGGGGAACATCTTTTCCACTCACAGATGTGGGTGAAGGGTTCGCCGCTGCAATTCATTGTCGACAGTGGCAGCCAAAAGAGCCTTATTTCAGCAGAGGTCGTGAAGCAGTTGGGCCTACCGACTAAATCACACCTGCAGCCATACAGTATCGGGTGGCTTCATGAAGGACGAGATCTCAAAGTTCGCCAGCAGTGCCACCTTCCCTACAACATCAAGCCTTTCACAGATGAGGTATTGTGTGATGTTACACCTCTGGATGTTTGTGATGTACTATTAGGCCAGCCATACTTATGGAGGAGACATGCTGTGTATGAGTCAAGGCCTCGTGCTGTCATTATTTCTTTGAATAATTCATTATACGGGATACCGGAGGTAGCCCCACCTACCGCAACATCTTTGATCACTGCTAAGAAAGGCAGCAAGCTCATATCACAGACCAGGAAATTCATCTGTCTGGTTCACCCCCAAAGTAAGGGGAAGATTGTTGCTACATCCATGACCCCCGCAAAGGGTTCCTCCACGCAGCAGCAGCAGCAAAGGGATACGGTCATGACAGAACACATGAACAACTTCTCCTCATGCACAAGGGCACCACACAAGTTTCAGGTGGGCAACAAAGTCTGGTTGCATCGACAGAAAGAACGCCTTACCAGAACCCATCAGAAACTCAGAGCACTCCGACATGGTCCTTACACCAGTACGAAGGCTACGTGCAACAATTCTTTGAAGCACACCATTCCTCCATTCCTTCGCCTACACCAAGTGTTCAATGTGGACCGTCGTCGACCATGCTTCCCACCAATACTGGACACATCAGAGATTGCAGGACAAGTTCAGCAAATGGAGGAACTCAACGCAATGGGGACCATTGCTTCCTAAGGGGGGAGGAATGATCAGGGGATGTTGGTGGCCACCCACCAAATCCCACGTGTGACCCCCACAATTGTTCTTTCAGCTTTTCTGTTCCTAAATTGTAGCACAATTACTATTTTTACGTTTTTTCGGGTCCTGAATTCTAGAGCCGTTTTGAGGCCTAAACGACGTTTTTTAGAAATTGGGGCAACATGGGTCCATGGCGATGTCCCTTCCCAAAGTGGTATTTCTCAGATAGATCTTTCTAACGAGCTATCATACGCGTCAAACGGAGATCGTATGCCAAAGTTACGACCCCAGGAAATTGATGTACCAATTTACCCAAAATGGGGCCCACAATTTGGTGTTTCATCTTCTAGGGGTAGGTTTTGGAATGTGAAGGGTTTTTCATTGTTTCTCAACAATAAATAGGCCTTTGAGCCTCATTGTAACACAGTTCGGAATAGTTCAGAGGCATGTAGCCGGACATCTCTTCTCAGAGATAAGCTACCATCGCCCTAGCTGGTTTATTTCCAATTCTCGTTGTAAGCATATTTCAGTATTTTCCATTAATGAAATGAAGCATTATTTCCACTGCATCTCTTTATTTATGGTTATTGCATCTCTGTATTTATGGTTATCTCTGTAATCTATTGCATTCCTGTTTAAATCTGGATCAGTAATTGAACTCATTGATACATGACTAGGCTTGTGAATATTTCTCCATTGTATGTCTAACACCATGATCACCCAACCATGACCAAATGATGAAATCAATGATGATATAGGGCAACATATCGTAAATAGGAGTGCTTTACATGGTTGAAGCAAATGTCAAACTAAGTTACATGCCAAAGCATTACTCTCTCTCACATATGGCTGAACCAAACAAACTCTTGCTCCCAACCATGACTAACACTAGGGTTACTAACAGGCGATGATCATAACTATTATAGTACATTTTGTCACATTTTCTCAAATGGCCTAGAAACTATATCAATCAAGAGCCTTGACACCTTACAATCATTGCTTTTGAACGACTTAATCATTATCTCTCCAAAAAGTCCAAATATTTTGGGTTAATCAGCTTAAAAGCCTTGTTTTTAGGCCCATCACACTTTCTCTTCTAGGAACCTACATATTTGCATGTTGCACAACTAAGCACTTGCACTGACCAGCACATGTTTCCTTTTTTGTAGGTGCGATTGTTGTAAAATTTTCGTAAAAAAAAGAAGAAAAAATCGAATCTTCTCATGCTACAATGTATGGTGTTGTTAAAAGAATAAGTGAAAACAGGCTAAAAATGAAAATCAAACCATAAAACCCTAGTACCATGCATAGCTCCCCTTTAGTTAATTATACCTCCAATTTGCAAAATGATCATGTAGACCTCATTATGCATGAGATTCATGAAGATATCATGTTTTTGTTGCTACAACTTCTACAAATGATCATGCCACCATATGCTCCCGTTAAGGCTATGCACCTCACATATGCTTCTGCAGTTTTTTTTAATATGCATCTAGTAACCAACGGACTATAGTGGGGGTTGATTTCCCATACTTTGAATCTGGAGAGGGAGAAGTTATCTTTGACTTCTTTCTTCTACACACTTTTCCCTTCAACACATAAATGTTATATGGTGTCCTAATTCCTTTGATAATCACTCTTTTTCTCTTCTCTTTCGTTAGGCAACATCCTCTAGAATTGAAGATGACTTTCTTGCCTCCATCAACCATCTAACTCACATTTAGGATATTGTGCTTCAACCCTTCAAATAATAACACATTAGCTACATTAGTCTTCTCATCACCAACACTCGCCTTTCCTTTTCCTAACACCTTAGTAGGTGTATTTCCTTTAAGGCCAACTTTCATATTCCTCAAAATGAGAAAACCAATCCTTTCCCCTGACATGTGATGGGAATAGCAAGTATCTATATACCATCAATCATCATCATCAAACATGTTTAGGGTGATTCCACACTTCACCTATTGCTCCCCCTTCTTCTTCTACATTGTAGTAGGTTGCTTCTTCACATGCACATTCTCTTATTATTTTCTACTAAGCCTACTCTCAATCTGCTAGTATTTTTGCTAGATCTATCTTGAATAGCTAAACGACACATAATTTCTTTCCATGTGAGTAAATTTGTAAAATGAATAACATCTCACATGACTAAGATATGTGGCTAGAGGGTGAAATATTATGTTTCTCATGCTAGATCTATAAGATACATAAAATGTTTCTTTACTACATGGATTGGATCGAAAAGCAATTTCCTTATGGCCAAATAGGTTACAAGCAATGAAGAAATCATTAAATTAACTAATATACCTACTAGATGGTAATCTTGTTTGTTTTGCAAATTGTTGTGCATTCTTCTAGTTGGATATGTACACTTTTCTTCTCCAGTTGGCTACAACATGTTCATAGTTGTGGCAAATGTAGCACTCTACATCATCCATCAAAGGAGAAAACAAATTGTGAATCATCTAAATTTGTCCTATGTAAAATGAAGCACCAAATTTTGTTACTGACTTGGCTGATCCATGAGGTTCTCTTCATAGTTGCTGGAGTTTTTACCTCTTAACTCCTTTGTTTCTCTTGCTATTTCTATTACCTTCTACAGACTTCTTATATTGAGAATTGTTGTTCTTTCCTACATGCAAGCTAGAGTCTCTCTTTTGAAATCCAATACCATATATAATCAAAGGATATCTCTGGTTGTTGAGTAGGCTATCCAAAGCCTTTTTTCTCTTCACTTTCTTGAGGTAATTGCCCCCCTCTTCTAGTTGCTTCCTCAATGTGACAACTTCATATTCAATCCCTTCAGCTCAACCTTCTCTCTCTTTCAACTCGCTCCCCTTAAGCTGATAACCTCTTCTAGATAGAGCCTTAAGCCGATAACTTCTTCTTTGATTGGAGCTTCCTTTTCATCATAGATATGAAAAAAAAATTCCTGATCTCTACAGAAAATTGTTAGCTTACTAACGTCAATAGATTAAATCATTATTACATCGACATCTAAGCCATATTCAGCTTGAAGAAGCATCAACTTATCACATTCATCAACTTGATTACTTATCTAAG
Source organism: Pinus taeda (assembly GCA_000404065.3). NCBI lineage: Eukaryota > Viridiplantae > Streptophyta > Pinopsida > Pinales > Pinaceae > Pinus > Pinus taeda. Next base: position 136,196 of record APFE031567165.1, on the reverse strand, counting down.
CAAGGATAACATTAGGCATATCTAAATCATCACTCAAAATAAACTCATCATTATTTATACCTTCATATTTTCTATGTTGTGGCTCAATAGGTTCTACCGAGGCTTCATTTTTTATTTTTCTTCTTAATGACTGACTACACCATTTGTATTAGGGGGATGAGACTACTCTGGTTGATATTATTTATTCTGAAAACCCTTCTCATGCTTCTTCTTTTTTCTTTTCTTCTCAATATCTCAATCTCAATTGTTCTTTCCATATAACATATGCAATCTTTTCGAGATCTCCTTAGAGTATGTCAGGTCTACTATTTTCTCCAGTTCTACAATATGGATGTTTTCATATATCACATTCTTGGCTTGAGTATTCAACTACATATCCTTCGTTTAAGAAATATCTTGACCACAACCTTCATAAACTAACTTCCACAAATCATATCCATATGTAGATAACAATTCAAATTTTACTTTTTCTTTCTATACCTTAATGTTTGTAGTTGCGAGGACATATACTCCTTGAGTATTTATTTCTATTTATTTTCAAAATTTTCACCCACATGTGCTATACAATGATCAAGTTGCACTCAAAATATCCTATTTGATAACAATTTCTGGAAGCTTCACAATAGATATGGATCACATTTTACCTCTTTTTCCTTATATTTACAAACCACTAAATCTTGCATTAATTAACTAATAGAACCTTATAAAATCATATATATAAAACATATGAGAAACTAAACACATAAATAAATAAACATGAGTAGCCACACATTACACGAGACACAAGATGTAAGGTGAAACCCTAAGGGAGAGAACCACCATCTTCTTATCTTCTGTCTACTTATTGTTATTATTAATATGAACCTTCTTTGACATATGAACTTTCCACTAATAGTGTACAAGCCACACCTTACCAATGATGTGAGAAATACTCACTCTAGGCCACTAGCTGTCAGAACCCACTAGTTCTTGAACTCTGCATACCACCATATGTTGGAAGCCACTACTAGCATGAATTTGTAGGCCGCCAACTACTATATTCCCTAACACCTTGTATATTTTTACTATGGATTCTACAACTTATGTGATATGCTAAAACACAAGACAATAATCTACTCCTCTTCCGTGGAAGCAAAAAATTGATTGATGAAAATAATAACTACAAAATGTAGAATATCAATCGAACATAACACAATATTTATATAGGGAAATAAATTGCTCAAAACCCCAACTATCTCTATTGCTTTAACCAGAATATATGAGAGGAAAATAGAATGCTTATTCATCTTGCAATTTTTTTACACTAGTACAATCTAACTCTCTGCTTCCTAGGTTGACTTTGGCCAACAGTTAGCTAATTTACTAGCCTTCCAAGCCCCTACTTCCTTGCGCAACAACTAGAGGAATCAGCCCATACTTAATTGGGAAATCCTCTCACCATCACTGTGCAATCTAAACATAGGTCCTCAACTAATTACATCCACCATCTGTGTAACTCGAAAACTTATACAACTAATAGTACACTATTCTTGAACTATAGTCTCAACTAGGTCTTCATCTATAATGACATGCATGACTTATTTGTGAGTGAATCTTCACTCAATTGGTGTGGTACTGGTGATGCACTAGTGCACTACTCCACTACTAGACCTCTACTAGTTCCTCCAACATTTATAACTAGTTTAATTGACTATAACTCAGTGAAACTCAATTATCTAATTACAACTCCAAAGAACTCTGCTCAGGCCACTAAAATTTAGTGTTCACTCTACATGACTCTAGATATAACTCCAACTCTAATTTCCTAAGCCAACTAAGTCAAATTAACTTAGTCAACTATTACATGTTGCTATGAGAATAGAATTACAATTTAATTCTCAATTTAATTCAAGGACAAATTAAATTGGAATTTCTAGATGTTATTTTTAACAGTTCTTGTTGCTATTTTCAAAACTCCCTCTCAACAAGAATGGAATTCAACTCTATCCTTATTTGGTACCTTTGGAATGTTCTTCATGCAACACTTATCACTGCTACTATTTCTACTACAACATCTACAACCAAAAAACATCCAAACTGAATCAATATGATGCATATGTCACTAAAGTCTCTGACTGCTACTAGCTCTACCTCTGTCGAATGAAAAGTTTGCACTTCTACTGACTCTTTCTTTGTGTCATTTGCACTACTATCAAATATACTTTGTGCTCTATAGTATCTGACTACTGGTAGCCTCTACCTCTTTCAATCTGATATCTGATTGCATTAACCACCACTGAACCATCCTGCTATAGTGTACTATGGGCTCTCGTAGCAAGGTAATGATTCATGAGAAAAAACATCTCAATGGGCCCTACTCAAATTTTTGCACTCTTGTGACTAATACATTACATCGAACCACCTCTCACCTTGAGGTATTTCTACACGTGCTCCCTCTACCCACTTCACACAAAATTTCCCCCTAATGGAGGTCTCTTCTTGAGTGAATGTCTACATTCGGTCTCCTCTCTGCTTCTCCAATTATGGATGCTCCACAAATTTTTGAGGCTCTTTCTGAGGTTGATTCCTCTCTGATTCAGTGGATCTCTCCACTTGGTCTCCTCTCTATGTCTCTAATTGTGTTTGCTCCACAACTTTCTGAGACTTCTTCTAACGCTCGTTCTGGAGCTACATGTTGAGAGGTAATTCATTCTCCCTCTCAACCAATAAGGCTCTAACATTTTCCTTGCACCTCAAGGCTTTGCATACATTTTCATTCTCGAGAGCATACAAGTTCTTGACACACACATCGATATGTTTCACCTATCCTGTGGCAATGTGTCTAAGGAAAACCTTTCCCTTACTAAAAATCACATCATAGCCATGATCTTCCAATACCGCGACATAAACAACATTGTTCTTTACTCTTGGAACATACACCACATTTCTAATTCTAAGAGGGGAGCCAAAATCCCTCTGAAAGGTAAGTGTATCGATCCAAGTAGTGCTAGGCCTCCCATCATCGCCAAACTCTATGTTCTACTTGAGGCCTTTCTCCTCAGAATCACTGAAGAGATCTCTATTCCCCTTCGTATGGAACGAGGCACATTGTAGATATACCACACACTTCCTATTACATTGCTGACCATGCATGCAATGAGAGTGAAATCAAGTAGGAATTGTGAATCTAGAGCTTCACCTGCTTACGTTACTATTGGCTCCTTCTTTTGTTTCATAGTGCCCGTACTCATGATAGTGAAAACACTTGACTTTCGACAAGTCCTTTTTCTTGCCACTCACCTCATCCTGGGACTTCTTTCCCTTGGCTTTGTTTTCTTTTCTCACTAATGAAAATTCTTCTTCCACTTATTTAGAAGAGGTCCCATCTCTCGTGTTCTGCCAAATCTCTGCCTGTACCAAATATGACCACAACCTCTCCCAATCCTATAGCTTCTCCCTCCCTTTAACACAGTCGTTGTAACTATACAACTCTTGGGAAGTCTTAGAAGAGCTAGGCTCACAATATTTTCTTTGACAACAATAATCCTAACACTTCCAAGCTCATCCCAAAAATGGGTGAACTCGGTAAAGTACTTCAAAATAGAGTCACCCTTCTCCATCTCGATCTTTTTGATTTTATCCTTCAGTGCTAATTTCCTATGGTCACTGCTATTTAACAACAGGTCCATCAATTCCTTCCACATTGAGTATGGAGTATCCTTGACATGGAGACTCGAGACAATGTGGTCTCAAACTCCCTCTAGGATAATGCTTCTCACTTTTTCCCCACTTTCTCCATTCATCTAGATCTTTAGCGTTCGATGTTGGAGGCTTAGGAATTTCATGATCTATGAATTCGTTGAGGCCATTATCTTCTAGCGTTTCCACCATCCTACCCTTCCAAGCTATGTAATTCAAGTTTCCTTCCAAGGCATACTAAAGTCGTGACCCATAGAAAGACATATTGTTTCTTTGAAGTATGAACTTCGAAATTAGATTTTCACCTAGACACCAGACTTGAAATCTCCTTTTATGTACTATCTTCAGCGCTTATACCATTTATATTTTTACTACAGATTCAATAGCTTATCTGATATGCTAAAACAAAATACAAGAATCTACTCTACTCTTCAGTAGAAACAAAAAATTGATCGATGAAAAAATTAAGCAGAAAAGGAAGAATATCAATCCCACATAACACAATATTTCTCTGGGAAAGCAACTTATGAAAACCCTCACTATATATATTGCATTAACCAGAAGACCTAAGAAGAAACTACAATGCTTTTTCATCATGAACAATTCCTACAGTAGTACAATCTACCTCTCTGCTTCCTAGGATGACTCTGGCTAAGACTTAGCTAACTTACTAGCCTCTACTTCCTTCAGAAATTCCTAGAGGAATCAACCCATGTTTAATTGGGGAATACACTCTCCATAATTGTGCAATCCAAACACAGGTCCTCAACTAATTGCATGCACCTTCCGTATAAATCAAAAAATTATACAACTAATAGTACACTATCCCTAGACTCTAATCTAAACCAGTTCTTCACATGAACTGACATGTGATGAGCTTCGGTCTTGCAACAAGAATGTTGCAACTCCCAAGGCTATCAACTTTAATTATCAACCCTGGGTTCGGACAAACTTAAGAGGTACATGCACTATATTTGTAGCATACAATGTGTCTTTCTTTCACTTTCATGATGTAATGGAGTGAATGTAATGAAAACAAATCCGAAACTAATTACATAAATGGAAATGTTACTTTGAAAGAAATTAATCCTATGCAAGATTTGTAATTGAAATCCCAAGAGCATGAAGTCAAATAAATACACCTAATCTACTTTTTAAAAATGAATTTCCTAATTGGTCTTTATTCTTACTCAATCATGGATTTAGAGACTAGGGTTCATGATTCAACCCTAAAGTACAATTATATATGTGCTAGAAGAGTGCTACGATAAGTTACAGGTGCTGCTACACGAAGCTATAGGCTGCTACAGGAAGTTATGATATTTTCTATAGGAAGATAACATTCACCAAATGACCAAAAAAATCAAATCCATATTGGATGGGACAATATTTTTTATTGAATAGGATGTCTTCGGTCTCTATTACACGTGGAATAACAAAAAATACCGATGTTAATACATGCTCAAAAAAACAAAAAATTACTTGTCTAGAATCTAAAAATTCGAGAACTAGTGAGCTAGTTAATTTAACAAATGCCTAACGTAATTAGGTGAAAGTGCAATGGGGTGAATTATTTTATTAACTTTAGTGTTATTTTGATCTAATGCAAGTTGAATCAACTCAATTTAGTCTCATTAGAATGCTCTAAAAAATAGAAGAGAATTACTACTATTTGCCACAAGGAACTTCCAAAAATTTAAATTTGGGAAAAAGAAAACTAATCCAAGTAGCTCAATGATTATTGTGACCTTCCAAAGTTGTTCTAAGTATGGAATCATGTTTTTGATCATGGAAAATAACTTACTTCAACCACTTAACCCAATCCTACAATAAGAAATCATCATACTAAATGTAGAAATACAAGAAAACAAGAACAAGAGATGCATGTGAATAATAAGAGGAAATAAGAAAAGTAAATTACATAGAAGGGATCTAAGGCTCCTGTGGTGTCCAAGCCCAAGGAAAATCAGATTCCTGTGAAGGACACCAATATTTAGAAGCTTAAAATGGTACCAAACTTCATTATTCCATCAATTAAATTACATCCCTGCAACAAATGAAAGTGGAGCTGCAAAAATACAAGTTTTCTCCACAAGAGGGCTAAGAAAAGCCAACCCCTAGAGGAAAATTAAAATTGGTACTTATACAAGATGATGAAGAAGCATTCTTCCTGAAAGGAGGAAACCTTCCCCTCCAAAATCCCTCAAATAGTGGATTTCGTTCCAAAGACTAGGAATTTGCATTAAATAATAGGGAACACATTCCTAGATTTTCTGAATCATTGGAACTAACAATGTAAACTTTGAAACAGGAACTCATATTGTTACCCGTCTTGTAGAGATAGCAAAAAAGTGACCTGATTTTGAAAATGGGTGATGTAGAACACACATCTATTTTTTAGAGCATAGTTTTTGGCACTATAAATTTTTTTATGTAGATTGTGTTTTAGAATGGTAGTGTTTTTTATGTTGATTTTAAAAAGTGGTAATTCTACACCATACCCTTTTTTTAATTTTTTTTTTTTTTTTGAATGTATGAAATGTAAATAATTCTTTTGTAAATTTAATAAATTTTGAAGTGGTCATTTTCTTTAGATTTTCTTGTTTTTATTTTAATTTTAATTTTTTTTGTAGTGAGGTTTTTATTGTTTTGCATATTTAAAGAAGAAGGTCGATATTTTGAATTTTCGATATTCTACATATTTATACATCATTAATTAATTTTTCAATCCACATGAAATAATTGTTTCTAAAAAAATAAATTTTAACAATTGACAGAAAAATAACCAATTTTAACATAAATATAACTAAAAAACTACATGTTTTGATAATTTTTTGCTAGAAATGACATATCAAAATCACAATTCTTACACGACAAGTTTAACTAAAAATGGTTAAATAATAGTTTTTCTTGTGAATTTCATGTCAAAAAAATAGTAATAGTCACTTTTTTTTTTCAAAAAATAATGATTAACTTAAAAATTAATGCGAAAATGACATATTACAAATATTCAACGCATAACAACCTTAATTGAATGTATATTCTTCTCATAAAATGTCAAAGTCAAAACATTACAAGTATAACTACTAAATAGTTACAAAAAATGAGTTTGATTTCCAAGCTTAAGTTAAATTTAATCAACAATGTCATGTAATCCAAACTCTTCGTCCTCTAGAGTTTGATCATTGTCTTCTTCCACAATATTTTCTGCTTCATTTTGCTCATTTTCCTCTTCTAATGGATCTTTGATGTCTGTGAAACTTCCAATGTATGTCTTTCCAAACATTTTATGTAATGGTGGTTGGGGTTCCTTTTCCTTTTTTCCACACGTGATTCACTAAAGTCCCCTTTCTTCAACCCAATTTCTTGCATTGCAACTGGAAGAAATTGAAGAGCATTAATTTCTTGCTGAATGAAATTGCACTGTTTTGGATCTTTTTTAATTGCAATGCAATTTCTTCCTTCTCGAAGGCAACATGCTAGTGTTGTACCTAATTATTAATCAGAAAAGAAATAATGAAGTAAAGTAGTACAATGACATATTAATTAAAAAGTAACATATTGAAATTCAATTTCATATAATAAAACTTACCTGAGCCAGAAAATAAATCCAGAACCCATTCTCCTTCATTTGAACATATGTCTATAAGATAGTTAATCAATGATTGTGGTTTTTGATAAATGTTAACTATCTCTCCTTTTCCTTCTTTGTCTTCATATATTAGTTTTCTCACAACAACATCATAAGTCAGTATTTGGCTATGACTCTTTCCGTCTACCTGATTAAAAATCATAGACATATAGCTATAATCTTTTGCCCAACTATCAATATGAATGAACTCACAATCATTTATAAATAGTTGATCTTTACGGCTAAGAAGATTTGACTTTTGCCTGTAACATGAAATAGTAAAATTTCAATTAACTTGTACATAAATGAATTTTTCAACATTCATCAAATATATATTTTAAACATCTTACCATGTAAGTTGCATCCTTGAATTTGTTTTCCCCTTGAAACTTGACAATACCATTGCCAATTGTGTGTCTAATTGAAATGTCACAAATCTCCATAATGGTGATGACGTGACTTCTAGAAATCCCGCAACCACTTTACTAAGAGCTTGATAAGTATAAGGGTCACTGTCATAGTCAATGTTTGGAATATTGAAACCCTGGGGAATATCTGCAATAACTAGGGATAATCCCTTTTAGGTATGAGTTTAACAATGTCTTCATAGTCACTTTGTATCACTTGATATTGAACAATGTCTAGCCCATTCCAAATGAAATGAGTAAGAGTTGGATAAAGTTCAACATTCTTAATGCGTTGCTTCTTCAGTCTTTCAATCTTTATTTTTTCAATAAAGGTTTTGAACCTATTTGGTGCTCCATTATCATCCTTCTTCATCTTTTATAAAATAAACAAATATATGTGTAAGTTATAAATTAAAAATAGTAGACAGATGAATAAGAATGAATGTATAAATCAAGATACATTTTTAAATGCAAGATAAAAAACTTTTAATGTTGATGTAGAATATGAATCTAGATAGTTGCGTACAACATCATCCCAACTATCTTCATTCAACAATTTATCCATTTGTTCTTGAATTTTCATGTAAACTATGTGACTGCATAGATAAAGTAACAAAAAGTTAATATAATGATATGTATAACAAATACTACCAAGAACAATATGCTTTATTTAAAAGAAAATTATAATCTAGAAATAAATAAAAATAATTCAACAAACTTACTTTTGAAATTCCTTAGACATTTCCTCCAATTATAATTCCCCTAACCTCACACCAGATAATATTGTTTTGACAAATTTTTCATCTTTCACTCCTTGCATTGCTCTCCAAGGTGTGATAGTCATATCTTCTGGAAGCTGCTTCATTTCAGGACCTAATTTACTACTGCTACATATCAATGGCTTAGACTTTTCAACCTTCTGGTTTTTAATGCCGATGTTTTTCCACATGCTAAAAATCTCATTAATCAACTCCCATGCATCTCTAGTTCTAAATGCCAACTGGAAAATGTTATCAACACCTTTGAATAAATCACTAATTTTGCTGTCTTTTCCACCTTTTGAATTGATTTTCTCTTCAATTTGATAGCCTATTTCCATACAACATTCCTTTCAGAAATCTGCAATAACATTTATCCTATCCCCACCACATTTTTCTTGAAAATCACTATGAATAAATCTAACCCTTTGGATGAAAGTCATAGATATCCTATATTCATTATCTCAATTATGATCCCATGCCACTAACTTTGCTTCTGTATCTAATAAACCATCATAAATGATACATTTCATTGTTTCAAAATGTGGGTTATTAGGATATTCCTTCATCAACTATCTTTGAGCTTCTACAGAATGGTTCCCTCCAAGCACATAATAATTTTATCCAAGGAATTTTCACTTATCAATTGCTTCTTTTCTGGGAACTTGAACTTGATCAACAAGAAACACATAACTAACCACATGAGCATATGGATTGTACCTCATCAATGTCTTCAAGTTGTGAACATGCAGATGATGTGGCTTTCTGACTTGATATTGACATTGTTCTTCACTTTCCTTATAGGTTTGTCTCACATTAAGCTGAAATGTATCACCACCCTTAATTAAGTTTCTCTTTTTCAAATTCTTTTGAATGGAATTTTTTTTTGGTTTGATAATGCCATCCTCTAAATTAGTTCCTGGTGTAATGATTTCTCTACTTTCTTTTGAAGTTTCACTAGGTTCTCGACTGCTAGTAATGACTACTTCAAAATCTTCAACTTTACTTTTTTTTTTCATAACATTCTCATCATTAATTGTAACAGATTTATTCTTGGACATTGTTACTTTTGGTCTTTTACGACTCTTCTCAGTTCTAATGTAATCTTCAGTAACAACAACATATGCTTCATTGTTAGTTTCAACTTCATTGTCTTCAAAAGTAACTTGTCTACCCTTGCTAGATTTATCCACTAGAGGCTTTTTTTCTGATCACTTGGATGTAGTTTTGTAGCATCATCAATTACTACATTTTGCTTGTTTTCCATATCTTCTTCCGACACTGAGTAGAAACTGCTGACAACTTTCATAATATCATGCTCTATGAAATGAATGCCTCCCAACCTAATTGAACAACTTTCAACGAAATTCTGCCAAAGAAAATATCATATGTCAATAAAAACAAAGTTAAAAAAATATAGTGAGACAATTACAAGAACGCAAAATAGAAATATAAATAACAATAATTACGATATTTTGTTTCATCTCATTTACGATTTGTTTACACAACTTTGTAGATACCTCTCTCATGTCATAAAATGAACATGATAGCTGGTATTTAATCCTTTCATGTGGCTTGGGAGGTTTTGTAAGTACGTAAAAAAATTCAGTGTCTGGTACTGAACACATATCTATGACTCTTCCCATCACGTCATAAATTACATTATCATTCGGTATATCAATATATAGATATATATTCACATTTTGTCTTTATCTTGCTTTCACATACCAAATTCTTGATTGAAATTTCACTTCTTTTGAATTTTTCCAGTATGAAATCATCTTCTTATCATTTGAGGAACTTGAAAGATTTGTAGCCATGAGCTCAAGTGGAGTTCGTTCACCAATGTTTTTTGAAGATCCACCTTTAAGAGTCTTTGGTCCAGAAAGATTCATAGAAAACTTCTTTGATGCCATTTTCCTAAAAAAAAACATATTATTCAGTAAATATCGAAAACATATTAACTTTTTTTTTTTCCACTGGAAAAATCTGTAATTTTTCATTAATTCATAGAAAAATTACATATTGTAGATGTTGTTGCATATGCTGTAACTGAGTCATCATGGACTATTTGAGCAAAAAACAAAAGTAAGAGCTGTCCAGATACACCACGCAGGGAAATCTATTTGTAATATCAACAGAGGTAAATACAATTATATAACTATTTTGTCTGTACATAAGCCACACAGGGCCCCTTCAGTATGAAGGTATATGTTCAGATATTTTCAAAAGTTTCAAAAATTGAGCTTTTACAGTATATTAACAAAAAGAAGATATTGATCAAAGACCCAGGTTTCTCTGATAGTGCTGGTCTATATAAGGCCGATGATAATAGTGAAATTCATTTGACCCCCTCTACTCAAGTATCACCCATTTGCCTCTGGGTAATGACGTAGCCTCCTTGGATAGTTGGTCAATACTGTAGTTATATTCCCTGTATATATGATTGCAAGAGATATTGTTAAATTCAGCCTTGAAAATATTTACTTCATGTAATATGTTGCTGAATGAGTGTGTGTGACATGAAGAAATGCCATTGAACCAGTCAATTATAATTTTTGATTCCCCAAATATTTTTAGATTGATGCATTGGTGTCCCAAGGAGAAATGCAATAAGTGGCGGAGGGTGATAAGTTCAGCATAATTATTAGTCCCAGCTCCCAATCCCATATTAACTTTGTAGAAATTATGCTCACTGATATATAAGATGAAGCCCCCACCACAACCCTGTTGGTTTGTTGTGCCATCAAAGAATGCCCAGGGTGTACTTTTGCCAATGCAAGGAGGAGGATGGCGCTCTCTAGGTGGAGGGGGGTCTGGTAGATCCTGATAAGCTGAGATTATGCCAGCCTCAATGAGCGGCCAATGAACTGGTCTATTATCAAATAAGAAATCGTTGCGAGCCAGCCAGGTATACCAACTGACAAGTAAGGGAAGGCTCTGTAGTTTGGATCCCTTATGTCTATTGGACCAGTCATCCAAAACACTGCCCAGATCATTTCCAGTCCATTGCCCAGTGTAAGAAATGACAGAAGATAAGGCACGCCAGAGAGCATGCAGGGCATTGCAATGCACAAAAAGGTGTTCAGTTGATTCTAGTGCACACTTGCACAAGATACACTAGGTAGGCCTGTGAAAAGATCTGTGAGATAGATGTTCCCCCGTGGGCACTTTATCTCTCAAAATGCACCCAAAAAATAATTTGATGCATGGAGGTGTAGTGAGTTTCCATATGCTTCTCCACCAACTTGTAATCTGATCTAGTCTTTTGTGATGAATCAAGGAAATGTATCCTGCCCTTGGAGAGTATATGCCATTCTCGGCCAGGCACCATACTAATTCATCATGTCCCTCTTTAATCCTGATGTGAGATTCAGATAGCATTGTTATGTAATCATTCCATTCTTGGTGCCATCTAGGGGGGAGATCGAGTTGACGAGTAGATTTCCATGCTTGAGCAAAGATACCTGTATTAGGATGATCCGCAATGTGTGACAATACTCTGATCTCACAGGAGTGGAGATATATGATGAGATCTCTAGAGAGTAGGTGTCTTCCTCCACCACTAGTCCATGGATCCAGACCAATCCGAGCCAGGGAGTCATCATTTATCCTCCACACCAAATTGTCTCTTATATGGGGTAGGGAGTGAAGCAAAGCCTTCCACATGGATGAGATTCCAATCAACGGCCATCTAGGTAGTCAAACCCAATCCATCATATGTTGTGGCCATATGTATTTATGATATGAGATGTGAGTCCATAAATTTTGACCAGTCAGCAAGGTCCATCCCATTTTTGCCGCAAGTTCTTGCGCGAATAAGGGTAGATCTTTTAAACCCAATCCTCCCCATTTTTTAGGCAATGCTATCTTTTGCCAGCTAATCCAGGAAAAAAATTTCTTATCTTGATTCCCGTTCCAGAGATAGCGGTTGCACAGTTGCTGCATATGGGATAGGATATTCCTGGGGATCCAAGCTAGGGCCATCCAGAAAATAGGGGTTGCTTCTAAGACCAATTTGATAAGAACTAGCCTTTGCGCCCTGGATAAATATCTATGACTCGAGATGGACAGTCTTTTCTCCAATTTTGAAACCAGCCAGACCCAATCTGCTATCCTTTGACAGGTGGGTTTTAACTAGAAACCCAGGTATTTGAGACCTCTGTCCAAAGGATGGATATCGTAAGGAAACACTTGGTGAGCAAAAAGAGATTCATGGATAGAAGTGCGAGCAAAAGTGATATTGGATTTGGATTGATTAGCTAGCATCCCAGAGGCAGACGAGAAGAGGAGAAGTATCTTGGAGAAAGTATGGGAGTCATGAATGCTACCATCCAGTAGGATAAGCACGTCATCCACAAATAGAAGGTGAATAAGAAAGCATTCATCCGGGATCTTGAGACCACATAGGTCACCATCCCGCTTGGCCGATGCAATTAACCGACTGAGACCTTCCATGACAATGAGGAAGAGGAGGAGAGATAGAGGGCAACCTTGTCTAAGCCCCCTTTCGGAGTGGAAGAAGTGAGAAGCTGAACCATTTATGAGAACATTGAAGGTGGGAGTGGAAATATAGGCCATGATCCAACTAAGGTAATTATGAGGAAAACTCAAATGGATGAGAAGCATCTTGATATAAAGCCAACTGACCCGATCGAAAGCTTTGGACAGGTCAATCTTAAGGATGATAATTTTAAGAAGTCTAGTCCAGATTAAGTGGATGGCTTCCTGAGCTGCTCCAATAGCTTCATGAATTGGTATGGATTCATGGAAGGAAAATTGTTGAGGGGCAATATGCCGGGAGAGAATAGGCCTGAGTCTGTTGGCAATGATCTTAGATATAATCTTGTAAAGGCAGTTACATAAGGAAATAGGCCTATAGTCATCAAAGGATGATGGAGAATCAGACTTAGGGATGAGAACATTGAAAGTCGAATTGATGGCATGGTATAAAGATCCTGTGGTCCTGCTCTCCTCCACCACTTTCAATAGGTCCTGCCCCAAGATCTCATAGAAAGCAAGATAGAACTCGATAGTCCAACCATCCGGGCTAGGGATCTTGTCCTTTTTAAACCATTTTAACATGCCATCAAGTTCCCCAGAAGTGATCGGCGCAAAGAGCCCTTCCGCATCTTCCTCATTGATAAAACGAGGAAAATGACCAGCCACATTGATGATATCAACAATGTTTTCATCAGGAGGACTCTTATAGATATTTATGAAGTGAGTAGTGCCCAAATGGGAGAGCTTGTTGAAAGAGTTAGCTAATCCACCTTCAGGTAAAGGAAGGTTCTAGATGGTATTTGATACCTTTCGCCCCTTAGCATAGTTTTGGAAGAACCTAGTATTACCGTCTCCTGCTTTTAGCCAAATGGCTCTACTTCTCAACCTCATGGATTCCTCACACTCCTTTAGGATGTGATTCTTCTGATTTCCCAGCTTCATCAAATGTGTCTTGTCTTCTACAGAGATGAAGCCCAGGCTTCGTTCATCAAGTAATTGGCTCAGCTCAGATTCAATTTGAGATAGTTGTGAGTTCTCCCAATTAAGATTCTCCCTAGCCCAATTAATAGAGAGATGCTTGAGCTTGGATAGGTTATTACAAAAGCCTTTTGCCAAAGAATTAGTACCATTAATGGGGTTGGAAATCTAGAAATCAGAGACCAGTTTGATGTCGGTAGGATCCTGCAGCCAGACATGGTTGAATTTAAAGGGAGCTTTTGGCTTTAGGTGTGGCCCCTGGACTTCTAGATATATAGGAGAATGGTCTGAAATGCTCCTTGAGCCCACCCACTGCTTGTAGTGATGCAAATGTTGTATGAGCGGGCTCTTCAGTAAAAACATTTCTAGTCTACGGACCAATGCTGCTTCACCCACTCTTCTGTTTTTCCAAATAGGGAGAGGTTTGATCATGGGTACATCTATAAAATTGGTTTGTTCCAGAAGATTTGTCAAGTGTCTTGTAATTGTATCTACCTGAGCCGAAGACCTCCAGGACTCACTGAATCCCAAGGAAAAATTTATATCCCCTCTGATGATAATATGATCAGTTGCCAAGGTCGAGAGGTTTAATAAGTGTTGCCAAAATTGTTTCCTTTGATGACAAGGTCCGTATATATTTACGATCCTAAGATCCATGCTGAGCTCAGCAGAGAAAATATCCAAGCCCATGAATCCCAATCCTCCCCATGATGCATCAACCCTGATGGATCAAGGGTTAAATCCTATAGCCAGTCCCCCCGTTCTCCCTATAGCATCTATGGCCACAAAGTTCCAGCTTGGGAGCAGTGTTTGCAGTGAATGGGTGATGTGCTCAGCCATACTAAGGGTTTTTTGAAGCAGAATAATGTCAATCGGTTCAACCTCAATAAGTCTCTGCAAGGCTAGTTTCTTAGAGGCACTAGCCAAGCCCTTGCAGTTAAAAGACAGGCACTTCATGGGGGAACTCCTCTCGAGGTATTTGAAGCTCTAAGGACCCCGTCAAGAGTGGATTGGCGACCAAAGGCTACCTCCGCCCCAGCTCACTTAATGGCTTTGGAAAGATCAGACTTCCTCCCCCTGGATGATAAAGGAACAGAGCCTGGTAGGGTGAGACCTAAAACAGTCTGACAGGCCAGTATATCCCTGGAGTGGGTTCTAGGACTGAGGAAATAATGGTGAGATGGTGAGACCCCGGAGGATTTCAGTGAGATGGAAGAGGTAGATCGAGAAATAAGAGAGGCAGCAGATGAAAACATATTAACTTAAATTAACAGCAAAAATTTATCATAAATTTTTAATTTGTATAATCAAATCATTGAAATTAAAAAAGTATTAATACTAATAAAATTACTGCAACAACTTCTACCATTTACCTACACATTGATCTCCTTCTCTATCTTCAATCTACCCCTCAGGGCAACCTGAGGGGTAGATTGAAGATGGAGAAGGAGATTAATGTTGCAAGAAATGGTAGAAGTTGTTGCCACAGCCTCCCCCCGTGCCATCACGATGGCCCGCCTCCCTGCGGGGTGGCCGCCAGGTTGGCACGGGGGGCTGCCACAACCTTCCCCCTATGCCACCCCGGTGGCCTGCTAAGCGGGGTGGCACAAGGGGGCTACGACAACAACTTCTACCATTTCTCCAAAACATTGATCTCCTTCTCCATCTTCAATCTACCCCTTAGCCTCCCCCTTGAGGGGTAGATTGAAGACGGAGAAGGGGATCAATAGGGGGAGAAATGGTAGAAGCACTCCGACAGCACCCCACTGGCCCACTCGCCTGGGGGGTGCTCCATGGGAAAGTAGGATGGCACGGTGTGGGGTTGTGGCAGCCCAACCCATGCTACCATGGTGACCCACCCGCCTGCCTGCGGGGGTGTCGGGCGATTCCCGGAATTGCCCAACACCCCCGTGGGCTGGCGGGTGGGTCACTGTGGTGGTGCAGGGTGGGGTTATGGCAGCCCACCCAGTGCCACCTCGGCAGCCCACCCCGCGCCACCTCGGCAGCCCACCCGCCCACTGCCGGCGGGCATTTGTGTAATTCTAGAATTCATCCAACACGCCCCGGGTGTGCGGTGGGTGCCTGGGTGGCACGGGGTGGGGCTATGGTAGAATTGTCCAACAACCCCATGGCCTGCATGCTCGCCCACTCGTGGGGCTGTTGGGCAATGCCCGAAATCACCGAACATGCCCACGGGGTGGGGCTGCAGCGAAATCGACCAACACCCCCGTGGGTGGGTAGGCAGGCTGCAGGGGTGGCATGGGTTGGGCTTCCACAGCCTCACCCCGTGCCACCTCGGTGGCCTACCTACCCACCCATGGGGTTGTTGGGCGATTCTAGGAATTGCCCAACACCCCTGTAGGTGGGTCGCCGAGGTGGCGTGGGGTGGGTTGTTGTAGCCCCACCTCGCGCCACCCTGGCAACCCACTCACCTACCCATCATGGTGTTGGGTGATTCCTGGAGTCGC
>APFE031567165.1:108448-118942 GCA_000404065.3 Pinus taeda | reverse complement strand
CCCTGCCACCCCGCAGTCAGGCGGGCCATCCATGGTCATTGCCCCTAACCTATGGCCCCATTTGGCCATCGTAAGCTTTACCGGGTCCACCATGCTCACGATGGATGTGTTGGTTAGTTTGATTGACAAAAATTTCTAATCTAAAAAAAATCTACTTCATTGCGAGAAAAATTTAACTAACCTTTCAATTACGAGACTTCTTCATTGAATATGTTGTTGATAGCAATGTCGCTCCTCCATAAATTCGCTCCAAGTCTTTCAACGAACCTCAGAAAACCTTGATGCGATTTGAGTAATAGTGATAATGGAATTTATTATATAGGTGAAATTACAGAGATCTTTTACCTTACGATTAATGTGGGATTAATTTGTTTAAAAAAAATTAACATGTTAATTTTCTTATGGTGACGAAGGAAAATATGATAAATCAAATATTATGGAATTGTTTTACAGCGTGGTGAATGTGGGATTAATTTGTTTTATAATGTATTCCTTTTATATTTTTATATTATCATAATATTGATTATTTAAATTTATAACTATTATAATTTAGCAATTAAACTAATCATTTCTTTATAATTAAGATTATATAAAAATTAACTATTATCTTTTATTTAAAAATTAAAAAAAAAATAATAATAATTAATTAAAAATTAAAATTAAAATTAATTAATTAAATAAAGAGGCAGCCGACTTCTCAAAAATTGAGAGCCGTCCCTCCTCTTTGCTTTCATTATCTCTATTTATAACCTAATTAGCTGCTCTTCCTCTATCAAGCTTCAAGTTGCCCTGATGATGGATCCCAGTTGGGATTCGAAACGTTGGCAGAAAAATCTTCTTACTGTGGAATCTCCGATGACTGAATTAAAAAAAACATTCAATTGTTTAAAAAATATTATATACTTTAACTATTAAAATGATTTAGGTAGAGGTTGTAGTTTACAATTTTAACTTTAATGATTTATTTCATAAAGAAAAATTAGTTTACAATTTTCAATAAATCGTAGAATAAAATAATGAAGTGAAATAAATCTAACAAACTTTTTGGAGGGAAATATTTTTGTGAAACATTTTGTAGGGAAAATTTTTGGAGGGAAAAATTCATTCTCTAAGCTATATAATATCTTTAGGAGACTCTCCATTTGTATAATTCAACGTCTTCTATTTAAAAGGGATGGATTGTCCTAATAGTGAAGTTTTGATTTGTACAACATCAACATCTTCATTGTGTAACAACTCTATTTATATTGATGAATATAGCGGGAATTATTCCACTATGAATAGAAAGTCAATTCTTCCACTTATTCTTGGTTCTAAGGACTATGAGAGCAGCACTGATGAAAGAGGGGATGGAGAATTTCAAATAAATAAAGTCACAGATTCCACGTAGTCCTAATTGTAAGGACTATGAAAGCAACAATGATGAAGAGCATGATGACAAATTTCAAAAGAATGGAGTGTCAAGGTGTCCACTTAGTCCTAATTCTAAGGACCATGAGAGTGACAGTGAAGAAGAGCATGATGGTGAAGTTCAAAAGAATGGAGTGTCACGGTGTCTGCTTAGTCCTAATTCTAAGGACTATGAGAGTAGCAGTGTGGAAAATCATGATGAGGAATTTCAAAAGAATGGAGTGTCACGGTGTCCACTTAGTCCTAATTCTAACGACTATGAGAGAAGCAGTGATGAAGAGTGTGATAACAAATTTCAAAAGAATGGAGTGTCAAAGTGTCCACTTAATCCTAATTTTAAGGACTATGAGAGCAATAGTGATGAAGACCATGATGATGAATTTTAAAAGTATGGAGTGGCATGGTGTCCACTTAGTCCTAATTCTAAGGACTATGAGAGCATCAATGATGAAGAGCGGGATGATGAATTTCAAAAGAATGGAGTGTCACGGTGTCCACTTAGTCATAATTGTAAGGACTATGAGACCAACAGTGATGAAGAGCGTGATGATGAATTTCAAAAGAATGGAGTGTCATAGTGTCCTCTTAGTCCTCATTCTAAGGACTATGAGAGCAGCAGTGATGAAAAGCGTGATGATTAATTTCAAAAGAATGGAGTGTCACGGTGTTCTCTTAGTCCTAATTCTAACGACTATGAGAACAATAATGATGAAGGGCAGGATGATTCACTTACTCTTAATTCTAATTAGTATAAAGGTAGCAGTGATAAAGGACAGGATGTAGCATTTTCAGTAACTAAACAGTCACATTTTCGACGTAGCCTAATTCTATGGACTATGAGAGCAGCACTGACAATGCAGATGAGAAAGAATATCCAATAAACATCTAGTCAATTTTTCCATTCAGTCTGAATTCTAAGGACTATGACAGTAGCATAGAAGAAGGGGAAGATGAAGAATATCCTCTAGGTCAGTATTTGAAAAGCACAATTGATCATAGTGTGGATAACATTCCTCTTAATGATGATGAAAATCCTTATACAAATGATGATCCAATGATGGAGATGTTGCCAGGAAATATTGTATCAAGGAGTAGGAGCAGATCTTTTCATGGCAATACAAGATGTTCTAGTTATACAAGGGGTAGAGAAAAATATGTAATGAGAAGAAGTTCTATCATCACTCTCATTTCAAGTGAATGTTGCTAAAAAGATTGCTTGAAACATATGGATTTCAAATTTGCATTAGAGAGAAGGAAGAGATATTTGTCAATGAATAAAAGCATGCAAAATTCATATTTAGTTGGGTGCATGCAATCTACATTGTCAGGTTATGATTATCATATTAGCACTTTATTTATCTGTAGAAAAGCTTTCAAAATGTTTCATTCGATTGGGAATTTTTGTCTCTTAAGAATTCAAGAAAATTTGGAAAAGGATCCCACATTGTATTCAGAAGTACGTCATAAAAGACAGTTTGGGCCATTATCAAATACTGCAATGTCATGGATGAAAGATTTATTTTCAAAGCATGGAGAGTGTATACCAAATATAGAGACAATACATATTCCATATAATTTTTCAAGATGAGAAATCTACAACTTATACAAAGAATATGCAGAAGGTGCTAAGGGACATGGCCAGTTTATTACATATCAATATTTTGTGAAGCTCTGGAAGAAAGAATTGAAAAATGTCCATATTCCTAAGAAGACAAGGATGGGGATTTGCAGTATACGTGCTTCTCTTAAATAAAAAAGGGACAAATGTGAAGGGTTAGAAAGAGCTAAGAATTTATAAATTTAACTTTTAAAGTTGTATAGTCATCAATTATGAAAACATATTTCTTAATGGTTTTGTTTTATGTTGTGTAGATTCAATTGCCAAAGAACTTCAGGAGCATCACAAACAAAAAACAAATGAAAGGAAAAATTTGTACAAGCATCGAAAGAAGTGTTGTGATAATCCAAATAAATATTTGGGTTTAATAATTGATGGTATGGACTAGAAGAAAACACTTTTACCACATTTTGTTCGCACATGCAAAAATTTACAGGAGGAAAATTTTATTCAGTATCACTTGGTCGGTTGTATGGTATTCAATGGGAAAATGTTGCCAACGGTGTACTTCACAGCTCCAAATATTCATAATGATGCAAATTTGACCATAACCATAATTCATGATGTTCTTTCTCATTGGTCTAGTAATCTTCCTGAAGTTTTGTATCTATAATTGGACAACACTTGCCATGAAAACAAAAATTAGGTTGTTTTTGGATATCTAAACATTCTTGTTGAATTGAGAATTTTTCAAAAGGTAAAAGTTGGTTTCCTTCTTTTTGGGCACACTCATGACCATATTGATCAGATGTTCAATTGTTTTTCAGTCACATTGAGGAGGAAGGAAGTTGGGAGCTTGCCATCATTAGGTGAGTGTATTAAGAAATCATACATGGCAGAGCCTACTTTTGATGTGTTGGAAGAAACTATTGACATGCGAAGGTTTATTCTGGGATCATATGGTGAGGGGAAATGCAATGAACAACTTAATGACATTAGCTTCCAACATCAATTTCGTATCAAAAAAATTGATGGGAAAACAATAATATGGGGCAAGAAGTATTCAACTACTGTAGAATGGGAACCATCATCAGGTTTGCAATTTTTGAAGTTCATTCCAGATACTCCAATATTTGCACCAAAAATATTGTTATTACAATCAGTTGGTGAAGTTCATAATGCACGCAGACAAAATAGAGATATAAATTATTTTGATTGCCTAGAAGAAATTAAAAAATGTATTAGATATACATATGAGTACTTTGACATTGCTGATTTAGTTTGGTGGGAGTCATTTTTCAATAATCAAAGTGATATCATTTCAACGACAACAAATGAAAATATACCTTTGAAAAATCCATTTATTTGGCCACAAAATGTGTCGAATGAACATGACAAAATAAACATTATTGAATAGCAACAATCTCAAGGTATTATTAATTCTTCGCAGGCAGAGAAAAGAGAGATGTCTATTGGTTCCAAAAGATCTCATGTACAACGTGAAGCCATGGAACACCTTTACAGGGGTTCAGTGCAAGATATTGAAGGTTACATGAATGTAGTGCTAGCAAATGGAGATCCCAATGGCTATCATTCTAGCTTGCTAAAGTTATAAAGGTCTTTACAGAAAATGAGGGTGTTACAAGTGTTGAAGTACATTGGTAAGCCAGAGATGGTAGTTGACAAAAAAATGGACGAAAGAGAAAAATAAAGGGTACAAATATAAATCGTCGCCGCACAAACATATTAAAATTGGAGGATGTTGACATACTTGTTTATGACTTCAATTTAAAAAACAGAGGGACTCTTCACTTCAAGACGATAGATATTCTGAAAAGGTTGTTACCAGAAGGAACAGTGTTGAGATGGGAGTCTTCCGAAACCAGTCATAGATCTAGAAGAATTTTGAAACTTGAAATGGTGGGCATGCATTTGGACTCAAATGGGGCACTAGTTGATGAAAGAGAAGAATATGGAACATCTTTGTCAGCATCCAGTCACTCATCTGAAGATGTAAATTCTGATGGTTTGCAAGAAGATATGAGTGATTTTGAATAATTCTTTAAGAGAGTTTATATAATTGATGTTTGCATCGTATCTTGAAATAAAATTTTTGATTTTCATATGGTGTTAAATGAGAAGTCATGGGGCATTTTTATGTTGTTCGATTATATGTCTTAATTACGATAATTTTTATTGTTTACAATATCTATAATGCAACATTAAATTAGAGATATAATGCATGTTCCATTCAATATACAAATAATGACTTTTGAATTCATTTAGTGATGTAATTTTTTCATAATGTCATGGTATTTTGATTTTATGGTTGAAAAATTTTCAATTTTTTTTGTATCTAGCATGTTATGGTTGAGAATATGTTGAATTTATACTTAAGAAAGAAAAACGTTATTCTACCAAAAACATTAGTGTGTTTTTTCTTCATAAACAACTTTGTTTGGCACATAAAAATTCAGTTTTACTAGCATTTTTTAAAAATGTTGAAGATTGACCCTAAAAAAAAAACATCGTTCCAGTAGCGACACCTTTCGTTTTTAGCATTGTTTTTTACGTTTCTTCAGGGTTTTTTGACCAGATTTCCCTTTTCAAAGCTTACATTGTTAACTCCAAAATTTGTACAATAATTTCAAAATATATTGTTGATTTATTATCGAAAATTGATCCTCATGTAGTAAGGAGAACGTCCCTAAATTATCTCCTCCTTGAAATGTTCATAATCTACCCATATTCTCACAATATTCTACAAAAATAAATAATATTAGGCAGAAATATGAAATCATCTCCAAACCTTCCTAATCAACATATTAGAGTGAAAAAACATTATTAAGTTTATAACGATAGGTTTAATATAGCCTTCATCTGCCTAAGAAAGGTTAAATGGGCCATAATCTATGTCTAATTTGGAGGCCTATCATACGCCCTACTAAAACTGTTGGTCATCCTCTGAGAAACCTATCTATCCTCCTTGCCCTATTGTTCTCCATGTATGTTGACATGTTTCATTCTTTGTTTGTTGGTCTATTTGATTCTCTTTATGTTTCTCTTATTTCTACTACATATTTTCCCTATCTCAGTTTCCCAAGGAATCCCTAATGTATGTTTATGATGCTTATTTCTCTCAGGTGATTCTTCAACTGTAATAACTTTTATTTTTTAGGGAAGCACCTTGCTTTTAGTTCGACTTCTTGGCCACTTGGATCTTGTAAATTGATTACAAACTCAAGTGCAATTCCATCATCATACCCCCTTAACTTTTTTTTGCACCCTTGCCATTTACTTTGAATATTTCCTTTCTCTCCAAGGCTTTAGGGAAAAATTTCCCTTGCTACAACACTCTTATTAACTTCTTGTAAAATTTTATCGACCTTTCTATAGCTTCCTGTAGTGCTACATGCTCTTCCTGTAGTAATGAAAGTCTTCTTGTAGCAATCCAGAGTGGGGATGGAATTTGATTTGTGAGCTACTAGGATGATGGAGAGTGGTGACTATATGAGCTGCACACAACTTGAATCATATAAAAAATAATATTTTCTTGCCAAGAGCTGGTGGGTCCACCTTTTATTTCTTTTCTATTCTATTTTTATTTTTATTTTTTCCCATTATTTTTTCTCTTTACTTTTTCTCTATTTTTTCATTGCATGCAAAATAAACTCAAAGTTCTTTGAGTTAACTAAGTTTTTCCTCACCTACCCTTTCACACTCTTTGTCTCCATGACTAAATTATTACATCCCATTTTCTCAAGTCCTATTCACTTTTGTCTTGTGCTCTCCCCCATGTGCAGGTGTGTTGGTGGAAAAGTGAGGTTAATTGCTAGATAAGGTCGAGGTTTCTCTGCTACTAATTTGGGCTATAAAAAACTTTTCCTTCAGACACTTGCAATATTTTTCAAGCTAGAATAATTTCATAGGAGAGTTTTTGAGGATTCAATACCTGGGCCTTACCCTTGATGTATTTTAGTGGGTGATATTGAGATTGCGGATATGATTGTTGAAGTTTCCTTCGGTGGTTCTGAAGATGATAGTGATGATCCTTTGGTGGTTGCGTGCTACTTATGAACAAAGGTAATGGTTTATATATTGGCTACTTAATGTGTCATCTTCTTATTCATTTTTTCCCATGCATTGACTTTGCTCTGAATTTTTTCTCTTGAAATGTCCTTGGTTGATCGAAGTTGTCACTGTAGCTCTTCTTAATGGTGGATCAAGCTATTACTATTTAAGATGATTAGTGACCCTGAAGTAGCCCTAAAGAATTTTATTGGCTACTCAAGATTAAGGATATCATCCCTCAATGCTTCATGTAGGTCAATTCCTCATTTTGGTACTTCCAAGTGGGTTTGATTGTGGTTCTAGAGGGTTTGTGCAAATTTCTACAAGACTATGTGCCTTCCTGTAGCAGTCAAATAAACCCTCCTTGGATCATTATTTCTTGCAGGTAATACCTTTAAAAATAATGATAATTCATGAGTAATATTTTGACAAGGATGAAAGGCCTTTCTTGTGGTGGAAAGGATGGAATAATGGGTGAAAATGAAGATTTTTCATGGACAAAGATGAAAATGAGAGTGGAGAAGAGGTCAAGTGGTGTGGAAAATGAATGACAAGGCTATGGTGGACCTATCTCAACCTTCCCTAAAGAGATATTGACCTTTTGACCCCTTTATCCAATTAGATTGCATCTTGTAGCTTCTTCTTGACCATCCTGGAGCAATTCTGAACTTCTTGTAACATTTCACGACAACCACTTGTAGAAAATTTATTTTATGCATATCCCTCAAATCCTAGACTAGATTGACGTAAAATTTGGTGAGAATGTTGCCACCATCCCTATGCATCTATCCATTAGAAACATTGGCCAATTGATGCACGAATCTTCAGAAAAATAAAAATGGATGTAGGTGATGGGGGTCAATTTATCGAAAATTGTTCACCATAATTTGCCAAAATTTGCTAGGAATGTTATAATCATCCATATGAATTTCCCAATGAAATAACTCGGAAATTGGATGCACATATATTGATAAAAATAAAAAAATGGTTGTAGGTGATGGAGGTCGATTTCTCGAAAAGTGTGCACCAAAATTTGTTGAAGTTTCTTGGGCATGTTACCATAACGCATATGCATCTTTGCATGAGACATATTGGCAAATGGATGTATGGTTTTCAAGTGATGACAAAAATAATTTTCTTCTTTATGTATTTTGGCTCCCTGTAGCAAAACAGAGCCTTCCTGTAACATTTTAGGACAACAAGAGAAATGAATGGGAAACTCTTGAGAATGATGGGTGGATGGTGGAAAGAGATGAGGGTTATATATTGGCATGGACATGGTCCTTCTAGAGAATCTAAAAAAAGGGGGAGAAAGTCAAAGTTTGACTTAATTTAACTTGAATTTTGACCAAATTTGTCTTTTGGTGCCAAGTTTTTGTTGCTTGTAGAGGTTGGAGAGAACCTACATTCATCATAGAGATACATGGAGCAAAGAATTTTTTTTTTCATTTTCTCATTTTTTTTCTTTTAGGTCTACTAGCTGCCTCAATGAGATTTTTAACTAGTAGGTCTTCATAGGTGCCTCAAAGGAGGTTTTCACCTAGGATCTTTTATTTTTCTCTTTTTTCCAACCCATTGACTACCTAATGGATGTTTTCAATCAATGATCCAATATCAGGTGCATCGAAGGATGTTTTTCAGCTGATTTTTTTCTTCTTATTTTTCATTTTTATTTTTTTCCTATCGTACTCTACATGAAAAAAAATCATTTTGAAGTGTAGGAATACTTCCAGTGGGGCCACTTGCATAACTAGATGACAGATAAGATCATGTGTAGGCTCAAAACATATTCTTTGACATGTACCTAAATGTAATAGACCAAATTATTTGACTGTGATGAGATTAGGAATTGTTGAAGAAGAGTGTGTTACTGAAACTTAATGTTTGTCTAGAACCATATTTCAATATAGCTATGATGACCCTAGTCTACTTGTTCCATGAAATTCATATCTTCTTCCTTTTGTTGATTATTCTCTTGAACGCATAGAGGATCTAATGGTGAACATAGTGGAACCTTTTCAATCTCTGATCCTCATGTCTTCTCTCTATCAAGTGCCACACATGATCCTTTGGTATTTTGATTTGAATCTTATTTTTCTAAATGTTGTCCTTCAATGACATAAATATAATATTTTTTTTGCAATACTCTTCCTAGGATAAGATGAATACCATTGAGATCAAGAGGATATGTTAGGAAGTGTTGTACCTCAGCATTGTAAGTGGGTTGAGCTACTTCGTTTTATGGGTTTGAAAATGGTGGTACATGTAGTTGAGTGTGATTGGATCTTTGAGATGGATGTTGTTGGGGTTGTGGTTGTCATGGAGGTGGATGATAAGGTTAGCATGGAGTTGGGTATGGAGGATATTGAGGATATTATGGATTTATCCAATAAGGTCCTTGCCAACCTTGTTACAAAGATTGGTTTTGGGGTTGAGATGACCAAGGTTTCCAAGGCAAGGCTTTCTTCCAATTACTTTGAGATGGATTTTCGTAAGCTTGAAATTGTGAATTAGGCTCTTGCATCATACAAGGTTAACTAGGCTCCTGTAATCTTTTTGTACCTACCTAACATAATCTTCTTGCACAATATTTTAAAATAGAAATGAAAATGAAATTTATAAACAAGGAAGGAAAATACGAGAACAAAGAAGTAATCAACCACTATCAATATCATAACGAATTAAGCATTACAAAACGAACAATTTGGTGTTCATAAGAAAACGTTTACATTGGCTTCTTTTCAAAAGTGACTCATGCATTTTATATGTATTCTTCATATTCTACCAAAATATGGATGAATGAACGTAATCTCCGTTACGCCAAAGAAATTATTGATAGAAGGTATCTGGTATCTGCCCACGCAACGCAAAGTTTGCGCTGATCACTCCTGCCACCCATCACTGTCCATCAACCTCTGAACGACAATACAATCAGAGACTTTAGATGCGAGAACATGGAGCCGGAGAAATTGTATGCTCTACACTTGAACGGGAGGCATCGAAACCTAACAAAATATTCTAGCCAAGGAAGCAACTCGATTGATTCGGAATCTCGGTACGACATGAACACGAGAAATTATATACGCTACTCTTCAATGGAAAGCCCACCACTGCACGACAACACAATCGGAGAGCATTTTATGTCAGAACATGGAATCAGGAAAATTGTATATGCTACTCTTCAACGGGAAGCCCTCTAAACCGAACATAATATTCGAACAAATGAAAGAATCATTTTATGTCAGAACATGAATCAGCAAAATTGTATATGCTAGTCTTCTACGGGAAGCCCTCTAAACCGAACAAAATATTCGAACCAATGAAACAATTGGATTGAATAGGGATCCCGGCTGCCTTGAACCGGGGCCAATGTATACGCTACTCTTCAAGCGAAAAACCACAACCACAGTATTGCATTTGTATTTCATATTTTATCGGGAACAGTATAATAAAAA
>APFE031567165.1:64199-107617 GCA_000404065.3 Pinus taeda | reverse complement strand
TTAAAGTTATTTTTTAATGCAACATTGGTTTAATGAACAAATTTGTTGGATATATATTATTTTTTAGGTTTCTATAATTGTGAGAGTAGAAAAAACGTAATAGATGACATTTCAAAATAGAAGGACTAGTATTAATAAATAAAAATGAAGATTTCATCGAAATAGTTTTTTAATAATTCTTTTGAAGTTAATGCAACCCGTCTTATAATAAGCTTAAATTATTTACCTAGCAGCAACACCATTAACAGTACATTCAAACAATAATTATATATATATGAATGGTTAACTTGTTTTCTATCATGCCTTAGCCATGGGAAACTATGTATGACCCCAAATCCAAAAGATCCATGATGTAATACGGAAGATCAAAAGTTGAACATATATTATGTGGTAGGCATGAAAGTGGAAAGGGAGGAGAGTTTTTGGTAGGAACATTGAATATATTTTTAATAGGAAGGTCGACAATCGTAAGTAGGTGTAGCCTCTAAATCCAACTGAAGTAATTGGTGATAGATGCCATATTTATATTTCTTTTTCTTAATACACTGGAACTGGGAATTTTATTGTTTAATTAATAGTATAATTGGTTATGGATTCCAGTTTTATTATAAATCATTATTTTTAACTATTTCAGTTGTTGTTACTTTTTTTTATAAAATTAGAAAAAACTGTGTATTTATCATGTTGTGATTACCTTATTTATTTACCTTTTTTTCTTCTTGAATTTGAAAAACCAAAAAACATGCTTCTTACTACTTTTTCCACTGCATAGGTTTTGAATTTTTTCCTAAAATATTCTAATTACTAAATCAAATAGATTTCAAAACTATGAATTGTTTCTATTAAGTATATATATCTCTTTGGAAAAGAATTAATCTTATATTGCTTGAAAAGTGTGGTGCACAACAAGATGCAAGCTGGAATATGTCTTGATCTGTATTGTAATGTGCTAATTATAAGAGATGTACAGAGTCATGCTACCTAAAACAACATTGTTGTATTGTGTAGGTAGCTAGGTCATACTCATCAAATGATTATAAATTAATTGATTTACATTTTATGAACTAATGGTTGTAATCAAAACCTTCAAAGTGTATATCTTTCTTTAAGTTTATAAATTAAATTGATTTTTTTTTTAAATATTTTGTTAATATCATATATTAATTTTAAATTGAGAAAACAAATTATATATCTATTTCATATTAAATAATAAATAGTATCTTTTAATACAATCTTTCAATTAATTAAAAATTCTAACAAAAATCTTGTTAAGGCTCTTAATAACTTCTATTTATGTTTGTTTATTAAGCTTGTGTTTTGTTCATTTCCTTTATTTACTTATTTATTTTTTTTTTATATTTTTGTATTATTTCCTTTTAGGATTATAGATTTTTTTTCTCCATTTTTTAATTAGGTTGACTTATTTTTATATTAAAAACATTTTTATAATTTATTTATATATGTATTAATACAAAATAAACACACATAAAAATTTACTATGTTAATAAAAACATATTAGTTAACCATTTTTTTAATTTTTGGTAAAGCATAACAACATAAATTTTTATAAATTTTTTGTATTTTCATTATGTTATCTTCTCTATTATTTTCTAGTTTTATTAAATTATTTAAATTAAATACAAATTATATAGGATTTAAATATAAAAGTAATAATAAAGAATACTTTATTAAATTTATAATATGAATTATCTAAAATATAGAAAACCATTAATTACCTTTAAATTATCTTTTGGTAAAAGTTATACAACAGAATTACACGAAAAAATATCAGTATGATTGCCTCCAGTTACCTAGATGGGCCATAATTATGCTCTCACACTTTAGTTTTATTGAGGTGTCTCATGGTAGGCTACAATATCCAAATGTGTGTTACTAACGAAAACAAAATAAAGCAGGCCATGTTTTAAACAAACAAAAAATGTATGTTACTAGTGAAAATAAAAGAAAGCAGGCCATGTTTTAATTAGAAGAAAGCAGGCCATGTTTTAATTAGAAGAAAGCAGGCCTTGTTTTTGGACCATGAGATCCGATTAACGGAAAAAACAACTACGCTTTTGATGCCATGTCTGCCGCGTTGCATTTGTTTTCATGAATCAATCTTATTACACGGATATTTCAGGTCATGAGTATATATTTTCCCTTTCCTAAGATAAGTTTCTACCCTAAGGCCATTCATATACTGATGTTCATACATCGAATAATTTAAGAATCTTAAATATGGAATATGATTTTCATGATTGTGTCTTTGCAAAATTTTCATGTGGCATGTTCATTAATGACACCTAAAAGGACCTTAGGCCAACAAAAATTTACAGTTGAGTTGTCATGTCGCCATCTATTCTATCATTTTCCTTTGGCAGGTGGCTCTGCAAAATACACGAGAAACAAGTTATATGTACGTTAACATTGATAGGCCGAGAGATGCAGAGAAACGATGAACGTGTGCAAATCTCACCTTCTTTGTGTTCACCATGCAATCTGAGTGTCGGGGCATCCCAAAGAATAAGTTTATGAATGGTTAATACACAATCGTAGAAATTTGATGATAGAAGGTGAACCATTTCATAACGCACGGTGAACGGCGGGATCACCGTGGAGGGCTGTCGTACAGTAGTTGATAGACAACGATAGGTGGCAGGATTGATCAGCTCAAACTCTGCATTGCGTGTACACATACCAGATACCTGCTATCGCTCATTTCTTTGTGGTAAAATAAATTACAACGCTTCACCCGTGAGCTGAATTGCTTAATTGCTCTTTGCGGTAAACATCATCTCAGCTTTGACATTATACGCAATGCAAAATATTCATTTTCAAGTTTATTCTATGCAGGTCAATTTAATGAAATGCATCTGATTTATTTTCGTTTTTATTCTCCACATAGTTAAGATATTTTTTTGTCTTGCATTGGGGTTGTATTATTTTATATCAATACGGTTATTAGTTATAAATAAAATTTATCAATTTGGCATAATAAATATAATATATTTTTTTCTAGAATTTAGATTGATTTTCTTTTAAGGGATTTAAAATTGAAATTTCTCTTTTCACAATTTAAATTTGCACTTTTTATTTAGCAATTCTAATAAATATTTATTGGATTTTACACTGAGTTGACTTTTAAATATACTTGAAAAATAACCAAAATGTAAAATAGTAAAATTACTTTAAAAAGTTTTATAATGTTTTAACCATATCTTTCTTTTTTATTTTTTAAATAAAATATGCATATATGCATAAATAACATTGAAATATTTTAACTAATATAGACATTAAAATATTTAATTTATTTAGCACATTGTTCAAATTAAAATGTTTTTATTATTATTAATTACGTAGTCTTAAATACATGATAATATTACTTAATCTTACATATTAAATATTTTATTATTATTAATAATACTTTTTCAATACTACATCAAATTTATATTAACAATTGCATGAATTAGACATTTTCATTTTATTAGGAATTACTTTTTATTAGTTTTCCTTAGCACTCGCGCGCACACACACACACACACATATAGATAGATATATCAGTTTTATATTTATATTTTGCATAACAAGGATATTTAAGCAGTTTAGTTCATTGTTATATTTAAAATTTTACAAGGAAAATATAAGGTTTTTGGTTTTTTAACTACCTTATCTTTATAAAGACTTAGCATATGAATATTTAATTGGGTGTAATATTCAATGTGAAATATTTTTATCATGTCTCCCTCATAATGGGTTGTAATATAAATTACCACATGTACATCTGATCATGGATTCAATATTGGAGAGAGATCACTAATTCAATATTGAAGAGAGATCACTATTCTGAAGGGGGAATCAATAGTGATAGCGATTACACACTTTTTAACTTTTTTCCAACTTACTAAATAATTAGTAGTATCATGTAATCAATGGATCAAAATGTGTAAATAGAACATGAGAATCAACACATAAGCAACATGATAATCAAAGACATAGGACAATTATTTCTAGTGGAAATCCTGAAGGGGAGAAATACCACCCAGTTGCTACTATGCTTCTCTTTCTCCTTTTATTAATAATGAAAAACTTTATACTATTTATCTACACCCAACTAGCTAGGAGCCACTACTCTTTTATATAATTCTTGTTGGCCACTTCCAACAAGGAGCCACCACTCCTACAATATTTTTTTGGCCACTACTAGGTAGGTACCCCAAACTCCTTATGAATTGTTCATTTTCCACCACCAACTAGGATGCCCCAACTTCTTATCTTGGCAATCCACCACTCGCCAAAGGCCCCAACCTCCTCAATAATTATGAGCCAACCTTTCATCCATTTTAACACTAGGCCCAAAACACAACATCAACATAAACTTATCCCTCTCAACAACTTATCAATACAAGCTCATTAGCAATACTCTCTATGTTAACACTCAAAAACAACAACTAACTCAACACAATACACATCACCTCACATAATCATCACTCGCAACACTAGCATTCAAAATGCACTCAACATATCATAAAACAACATCATCAATACATCATAATGCTCTTTACAAACTACAACATCAACCATCACATTAAAGACTAGAAACCAACAACTTAGCTCATAACACATCCTAACACTAACAACAACTCTCTCTCGTGATTATGCATAGCTGATAATAGATCTTACTACATCAACAACCATACAATACTAGGATTTGTAGTTTATGAGAACATCCTTTCAAACATAAACAATGTTGGCCACAACTTATGCCAATCTCTTCCATCACTCCAAGCATTGGCTACAATAACTCTTGGCCAACACTTAGATATAAAACAATTTCATTCAAAAATTAGTACTCTTCGTCATTGCCCTTAGTTTCATGCACACATATATATTCCATAATTTTTTTGATGCACATATTTTGTTGCTTCAGGGACACAAGATTTCTGAAACCTTTATCAACCCATGAAGATAACATATTATTCCCACACATCGGTGTGCACATTAAAACTCCATGTCACACTAGACTTCATTACTCATTAGAATCATCTCCTACACACTCATGACCTAAATATGACATCGCTTAGCATAATATGCACTCTAAACCAAAAGATTACACTCTAAAACTCTATCTCTATCTTATCTCAGGTACTGAATGCACATACTAATCCACTGCTCTAGATAGAAATAATGTGCTCACCATAATTTTCTTCAGGACCCCTATAGGTGCGAATTCTCTAATCAAAATCCACATATGTGTTATGTCTAAACAAACCTCATACACACTAACCAAACATCTCTCAATAACACTGAACAATCAAATTTGGGCTAGCTGAATTACGAAAATCAATTAGCTTTGGTGATGATATCCACGAAGACTATTTCAATCGATTTACTAGGTACACCATCACTATACAACGAATGTGCTCATATGAGATTTGTGACCATATCAAAAGCTTCTTGAGGACCATAAAATTGCTATTGTTAAAGTACCATGTCAAACAAACCAATCATATTCTTTACCATGGGAATTTCACTAGATTGTTCCCATGGTTTTTATTTTATCCACCTACGGGCAGTGTCATGGGCACTGGCTAGACAACGTGGAATAAGTGTCATTAGTTCAACGTGACAAGACTACAAAAATCAAGTAGTGTGGCTTTGTGATAGAAGCAAGACCACAACAATATTTTTTCTTCTTGAAAACATTAAAACCTCTTCCAAGAATAGAAACTTCTTACACTAAACCACTTCCAATCATCATGCAAAGAGCCTAAAATGCTCGAGAACATCATCCCAATCATTAGGACCACGATCCACCACTAGGTTGACATCAATACCAACATGTCAACCTTCCATAATGCCAACAATCTCCCCCTTTGGCATTAATGGAAACCTGTTGCAAACACCATGTCATCTAAGATTTCTTTCTCCCCCTTTCGGAGAAATTCCAAAGGGAATCTCTCTAAGTGATGCCAGATATTCTAACATTCTCTTTAAAAACCATTTATTAAAAAACAAAATTATAATATCATGCTCAAGTATATATATCTAAATGAATCGCTAATTAATCCATCACAACAATAACAACTTGTCCAACCTCAACAAGATAAGAATTACCAACTCATACTCTGACCAACACTTAGTTTTAGATGGTTGTGTAGTGATACAAGGAACCAATAAATAAAAATATGTTCTCCTCACAAAAGTAGAAAAATAATGATAGTAGATAGCATATGATAACACATGCAAGAATTTCAAAACTCAGTCATAGTCTAAGGTCTCAACAACAACATATCACAATGTTTTAGCAACAAAAACATAGAAATAATTAGAGGCTTACATCAACATATAACCATAATATCAATGAAGGCTCTGTGCAATATGAAAACCCTTACAAGACTATAAAACACAACAAAAAACAATATTCATACAAAACTCATCTCAACAACATATCAATCAAATAAAAACTAGAGATCAGTCCTCTATAGAAATACCATGGATATACCACAATATATTGGGACAACAATTTTGCAAACAACCACCATACTAAGAATAAACCTTTTCAATATAATAATATGATCTAGTTGCAGAAAAAAACATATAATAACATAGTGGTAACAACATTTACATATTGCTTCAATGATCCTCCTCATCAATATAACATTATATCATTGATGAGGCTAAAAAAAATACAACTATACTCCTACACCATAAGCAATAGCTCTAGATAAGAAGTTAGCAAGCAACAAAATGTGGCCAAGAAAAGCATAAAATAAAGAACAATGGAGAATCCATATATATATAATAGCAACAATAAACCCTACAATATAGCCATTAGAGAAATTTTGACGTAAAATATGAGACTCAAAACAAAAATGTACAACAAAAATCAACTTTATAGTGACCAATAGGATTCAATATGATGATGTCAACCATGGGGAATGATTCATCATTTTTGGAGTAAAAAGATAAAATGAAGAACAAAAAAAAATTTGAACTCATATTTTCAACTTATCTCCCTATGAATTTACTCAAATTTCAAGTAGGAGCACTTGTTGGATGAAAATTTTATTTTTTCATCCAAAGAGTGCCGACGTTGCATACTTTCGACAGACCCTACTACACAAAAAATATGAAATACATGAAAAAACGTGATTGCAATCACATTTTTTCATGTACTTCACATTTTTTGTGTAGAGGGGTCCATTGAAAGTATGCAACATTGGTACTCCTTGGATGAAAAATTAAATTCTACATCAAGTGAGTACTCATGCTAAAAATTTGAGTAGAATCATAGGGAGATAAGTTGAAAATACAAATTCAAAGAAATATTTTTTTCTTTTTTCCGTCTGAAACGCGATGAGGTAATCTAATATTATTTTATTATTTCCACTATTATTTTATAATATTCCTTAAGATATCTGTTTTATACCTCAAGGACTCTCTAATGAATGTTTACAACTCATAATTTTATCATAACCTCTCACCTCATCATGTCAAGCTTTACAGAATCCCCACTCATATAATGAGATGAAAACCATAGCAATAATAACATAGAAATTACTCTAACCAATACACCATAACTAAAATATTGTCATACATTCAGATGTACATTGCATGAACAGCAATACATGGTATGGATGTGATGTATCAAACTCAACCAAGCATATCATTAAGCTACAATAAAAACTCTGACTCAAGGAAATACAAGGAAACTACATATGGAGTCATAAAAGACTATGAGATAAAACATCAGACATGCAAACTGTTGGAGGACAAAAAATTTTGAATTTATTTTTTGGTAATATTGTAGGGGATAACCTAGAGGAGAGTGGTGCAAATAAGAGAATCCAATGCGTAGTAGATAGGTGTGCATAAGAAATGGAGAGGCAACAAAAAGAGACACTGCATGTGGAATTCCATAGTGTTAACCACGTGAGGATGCATGCAAGTAGATCTTGGTAGTTAGAATTTTGATACAACTAGAAAATCATAGGAAGGTTATTGTGGCAAAGGAATATGAAGATATCTTCAGAGGGAGAGAATTCTATGGAATGTAGCCAATTTAGTAGAAGATATCTCTAGCAAGCACTATTTACTGGTTGAACAACATGGGACAGTTGGAAGGAAACTATAATATAATATCTAAACTATAAGATAATGTGGAGGATAACTTAAATGGTGGAGAAGGAGGTCAAGGAGGATCGAGAAGCTACTGAACACCAATAAGAAGACTTGGTTGTCATAGTTCATAGGTTAGCAAGAAGAACAAATAATTGTTGATGTTGTATTTTTGCTTAAGCTATTATTGCTTAGTTAGTCTTAATTATTTTTATATGCCTATAGTTGTTGGGTAGTATATTTGTATAAACTAGGTGTACTTTGAGAAGTTTCCATGGAGGTTATTCATGATGACGCCACTTGTAGGGAACTTATAATAGAGTTAGATCTAGTTTAAAATTTGCAGCGAAGTTGTCTTGAGCTAGTAAGAAATGAACGCGCATTGGATAAATTCAAGAGAATGGTGGAGCAGTGTGTGCTAAGGGACTGAGCTAGCCACTGTGTGCAGTAAACCAAGTAACATAAACAAAGAGGATGAGAAACTAATTCATGTTTTGCACATAAGTGCGAGATTATGATATGGATAACATCATATTGGACTTGAGGTCCGATGTGAATATTATTCCAAAGAGCACATTGGAGATGATTGGGAGGCCAAAGTTTGCATGGTATCCTATTGAACTAAGACTAGCCAATCAACGTAGTATCTTCCCAATAGATATGCTAATGAGGGTGCATGTAGATATTGGTGGAGGTCGGAGTATGGTTGATTTTAAGGTTATAAAGATTGTTGATGATATTGAACCATACCAAACTCTTTTATGGATTGATCAGGATTTTTACAATCAAGTAATTATTAACATGAAGATGAGATTGATGATATTTGGAGTAAGGTGCGTTTGAGTTATAAAAACTTTGGACTTGCATTAAGGAGACTAATACATTGAACTAGTTAGACGAGAGCTATGCCGAGAATAGTTGGATAATATTTACAATGTGACAACCTGGTGAGAGGATTATGTGAATCCCATTGCTCATGGAGTACTAAGCTAACATAGTATGATATCTTACACTTTTGACTTAGAGGAGGCACTGGAAAAGTAGACAACATGAAGTAATTATTTAAAGGCATGCACACCTCACTGCTATAATGCATTGGATAGGAACAAAGGTGCACATATGACCCCACTTTGATGGATTATCTGAAGTAACATTGTTTTTGTAGGATTTAAAATACCAAATACCTACGAAAGTAAGGATTCCCACATCGAACATTGCATTGCATGCAACCCCAACAAGGTGGTGGACTATGCACAAGAGTCAGATCATGGGATGGTTGTAGTGTTGAAAATTGTTATGCATCATGTTTCATACCAATTACAAGGTCCATGGGGTGCCCAAGGACTCATATAAAGAGCTGTGTTTCGGTCTATACTAGAGGACATGAACCATAGAAAGAGTGGGTACACCAATTTTTACATACATTAGACATTATCCCTGTGAACTGGTATATTGAATTGGAGGTTCATAGAGGAAAAATGAAATGGAACGAGATGATGGAAAGATTCAAGGATATCTTTAGTTTTCAAGCAAAGGAGCCAACGCTTAATAATTCCCTAAAGGTATTGTGAAAAATTATTTTTACCATTGGAGAGCTCATAATGTCGAGGAGTATAGCAACGTGTCCTTCATAAAAGCATTACAAGAATATACAAGAGTTCACGGAGTGTCATAATGTATCAGAGTTGAGAGAGGATGATGGTGATCCTAGGAATATACAAATTCCATAAGTCAAAGGAAAGAATCTATAAGTAGAACAAAGTTGCAGGCATTCGAGTACACGTAGCCAATAAGAATGAAGAAAGTGAATATTGGGAAAATGGTGTATCCTAAAATGAAGGTTATAGGGAAATATTGGGAAGATGAAAGAATTTAAAACGTTACCAATCTATTGTTCGAATACTAATATTTTTTCCCCAACACATTTGAGGAAATGAGGGAAATTGTAGGAGAATGGGGTAAGATGATAATCTAGCTAAAGACAAAGGCTAAGCTAGTAAAGAAATGACCTTATCAGTTTAATATGATATATAAAGTTAAGGTTAAGAAATAATTGGAAAAGATTCTACAAGCAGGATTCATTGAGCCTGTAGAAGAGTCAAAGTGGATCAGCCCTACGGTGGTCCAAGTTAAGAATACTAGAGAAATCAGAATATGTGTACACCCATGGAATTTAAATGATGCATGTTCACATGATCCCTTCCCTTCTCCATTTACTGATGAGATACTGAAGAATGTGGGTGGATAAGAGGCCTATTCATTTACTAATGGATTTTGTAATTATAACTTGGTAAAGATTGCAAAGGAATATCAACATAAGACCAATTTCATGATAGAGTTGGGGTGTTTTGAATATACATTCTTTCCATTTGGGTTTAAGAATGTGCTAGTTATTTTCTCACACATGGTGGTTGTTAGGGTTCGATGATTTATAGGATCAAATGGTGATTGGCTATTATCTTTGATTTGATCAAATTGTAAATAATATTGTAATCTACAAATGATTTACAAAAATAAAAAAATATGTACATAGAAGAAAAAAAAATAATATGGTATAAAAAAATGTATATGTGAAAAAAAAGAAAGAAAAGTGAAAGAAAAACAAATAAAGAAAAATAGAATAAAAGGAAAAAATGATGATGAAAATACCATATATAATATAATATAATATATATATTATATATTATATAATTAAAAGTGAGCAAGTCTAAGTGCCACTAAAAATAAATATAATACATCAATAATACTTTTGGAATTTTCAAGGAAGTGTGCATCTTGTTAAAATGCCACCTCACAATTAGAAATAGAGTAACTAGTTTAATCATAATATTTAAACGTGATTAAACTAAGTTAAATAAAGTTAGTCTACGTTACTAAATAAGTCAATCATCTACTGTAATCTTGGTTAAAATTTAATAGGTATAATAGAAAGGGATTAACCAAATTATTTAATCTTGGTTAATTAGAAGAAACATAAAAAGAGATTGAAATAACTTAGAAAAAGCAATAAAAAGGATGGCAAATGAAAATGTGCCTTTCGAATAAACTAATCTCATACAAAGTTAATTAATTACGTTTAAAGATATATTAATTTAGTTTAGAATACATAATTGTGTCATTTAATCATGATTACCAAGTTGTAATAAGGTACTTTAGGCATAAATATTTTATTTTAATTTTATTAAAGTCAAAAGACTACAAAAAACTTTTTGTTGGTATGTAATAAAATTTGTTTGATAAGACACCTTTCCGTTTTGTGGTAACCTAACAGCACAAACCAACGGATCATATGTGGCTTGCCTAGATAAATGGTGGCCACACCATTCCACCCCCCCAACCCCTTCCAAATAATATCTGATAGGGGGGGTTTGGGGAAGCAGTCTTCAAAAACTCGCTTCCCTCTATGTGTCACCATCTCATGCACTCTGCTTTCCCTCCCTCCAAAACCACTTCCCATCACTACCCACATCTGGGTTTTGTTCAAACATTCCTTCCCCTCTGTTGATCGCTCGTTTTCTATATCCCCGCCATTCACCCATGGCGCACCCCCATATTATCCACTTCCCTACTGCAACGTACCTCCTCACTCTCCACCACACTCTTGCTTATACCTTCATCCCCGTGCCTTCCTTCTATGCTCACACCTCACGATATCTCCCCCAATCCTTGAATGCCACATGTCTACATCCCCTCCCCCCCCACCCCCCTTGTTACAATATCTCTATTTTCACTTGTCTATTATAGCAGTTTGTTATTCATTAATTATATTCCACCTGTGGAAAAATAAATGACTTTTTGTGAACAATAACTGGTTTTTTTATATAAACGCCCAATGTTGTGGAAATTGAACCTTCCTTGGATATTTTCTATTGAAAACTTTTTGATCAGTGCCATGTCTCTTCTTAGAGCATGATCATTTTCAGAAGCTTCAATGCATTCACAAGCTTGTCCAATTCATTGCTCGATCATCTAGCTCTTTGATCAGGTATTCACAAGAAAACCGATGCCTCGATTTTCTCAATTATGTCGTCCAAAAATAAATCTGTTCCCTAGGAGAATCCCATGCTACCCCTAGCCATAGATTTGGACCACTAGCCTTTAGTTAATCAGCTCTATCAGGTTACAAAGACAAATTGAGAATTCTAGTTATACAAACTTCACAATTGTCTCAAACAAAACCATCTAGACCTCAATGACGAATTTGGATTGTGGGACTCTCTTCCACCCCAATACATTTTCCCACAAACCTACTATTTCCTTGAATTTGTAACCCGGTGCCAATTCTACTTTATGCCTAGCCAAAGAATAGTAGTGGTCTAGAATGGTGAAGTCCTCTTAGCCATTAATGGCCACCCAATTTAAAAAAATTTCTAGATAACAAACATTGACCTAGGGCAACCTTTTCACCAATATTTCCTTACATAGATATATAACAAATTGGATTTCCCTCAGAGAGCCAAAGTGTTTGAAACTTTTATGTCTGATGATTCTTAATTTCCCACAATAAGCCCTCCCTAACCTGCTTCATTTTTTCCTAAGAAGGCCAAACAGATAATCTCCATGGTTTCTTGCATCCTACAATACTATTATGACTAGTGGATAGATGAAAACATTTTTTTATTTCTCTCTATATTTTCTAGTCATGAATAGCCACCAATTATTTTATGTTACAGTAATTTTTGGTAGATATGATTCAAGAGAAATTCATGAAGTTTTCAACTAAAGGAGTTTTTAATATGCATTTATTTTGGTGAATTTATTTATTTATTCTTAGTTAGAGAGGTTCCCTTTCTAGCTACAAAAGGTAGACAATGAAGGGAGCCCTCAGCCAGTGATTCATTGGACCTCCTTAGTCACGAAGAACAAAACTGAATTTATATTCAGTGATTTTCTAGATCAATTTGTACACATGGCAACGAGTTTGTTAAACAGTGACACAGAGACCATAATACATCTAGAGATAATCATAATTTTTCATTTGAGTGATGATACCAAGAGAGGGGATTAGTATTTATACCAATCTTACAAAAAGATAAAAATAAATGGATGTGAATTACCTCCCTAGAAACTGCCTAAATTTGTACTTATTAGAATATTTTCCTTGGAGTTTATTACACAAATGATCAACGTGGATTAGCTACACTTCCTGCAAGCTAAGAAGAAAGCACAGTTCAAAATAGAAACACAATTTGGGCCATTCATATGCAATGCAAGGTGAGTAGGACAAAGGGTAGAGGCTATCTTGAAGTGGATGAATTTAGAACATAGCTTTACTTGGCCTTATGAGCCTTTTGGAATAATATCTAGATTAAGAATGGAATAGAATTATGGTCGCTGCACTCATACTCCTAGACCAGAAATAGAATAGTTTATGAACTAGGAGGAGTGACTGGAAAATACTCTGTCGGCGGCCAAAGAGCAGGTACTATTTACATAAGAAACTCCATTACCTTGACAAAAGATAGAGAAAACACCAAGGGAAAGTATCTCCCCTTCAGAAACAAAGATCTCAGCTAAATATTTTATAGTATACAGCAAGAAAGAGAAGACTACATATACAAGGGAAACTTAGTGGTAAAATACAGAATAGAAACAACCCATCGTTATAATAGGTCTCTGTATCCATTCAATGTCAAGTCGAGAGGATATTATTCCTTAATTTTTCTTGAATATTATTTACTGAAACCTTAAGCTTGATATGATCCCAACAATGTAAAGGTAGATGAAGAAATCATCATGAACAAGAAAGTAGATATAGCAGCGTTGAAGAAGTAACTTAAAATCCCCTCCATTGAAGATCCGCAACCCAAGGAATATGGGGAGTAGGAGAAGAAAAAGGAGAATTTGTTCAAGATCATAATTGATCAGAACAATTAGAATTCAAAAATGGAAACAAATCTAGGAACACTCCTAAAA
Organism: Pinus taeda; assembly: GCA_000404065.3. NCBI lineage: Eukaryota > Viridiplantae > Streptophyta > Pinopsida > Pinales > Pinaceae > Pinus > Pinus taeda. The sequence goes on along the minus strand of APFE031567165.1, from coordinate 93,583 downwards.
TAAAAAGAGCAGTAAACTAGTGCAATGTAGGAAATTTCTTTGGTTGTAATCCCAGTGGAAGGTACATCGATAGATGAGGCATCAACATTAGCAACAACTTCAACAAAAATTGTCACAACATAAGCATAGTGTAATAGTACACTAGTAGATTTGGCTAAGGCCATGGAAAATATGTCTATTAAATACCAAGAAATTGAGAACTGAACTAAGAAATTAAATCATTTGCAGGAACAAAAGCTCAAAGTAGACAACTTATATCTAGTAGAACTGTAAAAAACACAAAATTTCACATATATGATAGAATATCTGGAGAATCAATCTGTCATATTCGATACCATTGTAGAATCCAAAGAAAACATCTATATAGATATCAATGAAGCTATCACAAAGATGTGGACATATATTGAAATCATCTTTGAACAAGGTGAGTTGGTCCAAAAATCAAAGAACTTATAGCAGATGTGAAGAAAGGCCTTGGCACCAAACCAAGTGATGCTATAGCTCCAACAAGGCTATTAAATAAAAAATCTAGAGAAGAGTTGGAAGAACTAGACATATAAGACATATGATGTACAATTTTGGAAGTGATAAAAGTTCTCACTACGAAGAATGTGATGCTTCAATTGGAGACTAAATGCAACAGTCTAGAAAACATCACTCATAAATCTCATAGTAAATTCAATGCACTGCACCAAAAAGGTATCCCTAGATTACAAGGGATAGGAAATAAATTGGTCAAGCATGAAGGTTACTAGCATAAATTATACACCATTGCTAAAGACAGGTCAAAATTTGATAAAATCAATAGCACACTCACAGGAAATGTGTTCATGGAAGTTCTAAGCTACGATTTATTGATCAAACATGAAATCAATGATTTGTTTCTCACTAAACCTACCTTTGAGAAATTCACAAAGATAGATGAGGTTTACCGAATGTTAATCAGGTTTAAACTACCAAGTGAATAGAGGTGGAAAAAATTGTGTGAGTTACTAGAGTAAACAATCACCGAATCTCTAGAACGACATCAACAACCAGTTTTTATTCTTATGGTCCAGTCACCAATAGCAAGCGAGAAAAATAGTTCTAGTCAGATGCAAAAATTCAGTTTCCTGAATTTTTGTACTATTTATGTAAACAATTTTAAAAAATTTAGGATTTTGCTTTAATATTCTCAAATCAATATGTTTTGTAAATTTTCTATAAATACTTCATATTTCAAAGTAGTAAGGGTTTATTTTTGTACGGAATAAAAGGACTATTGATGTAGATCTTCTCCAGAAGTTCCAGTGGACAAACTTTCAGTAATATATAAGCTTTTCAGGATTCTTGTGTCAGATTTGTTGGTGAAGTGATATTCCCTCTTGTTATTGTGTTTTCCTTTCTCTATAATTTCACATGTGTTTCTGATCTATTTTGTTCAAAGAAAACAAAGAATTTGAATTTGTTTAAATACACTCAATTCTATCTTTTCAATAATTTCAATGTTTTCAATTGAAGTTAAATAATAGAATTGTTAATTGCTCTATGTTTAATGGATGCATGGTCATTTCTTCTTTCCAATCTCGTTAAGCATATAAGATCCAACAAATCTTCCTACTTTTCCCTATTAAACTCATCAGTCAATGCTGAAAGGAGCCATCAAAAGAAAATTGACTCCATTGCCCAATGGTCCCTTCTTACATTATCAACCAAATAACCAAACAATCACTTCAAAAACCAAGCCTTGAAATTTCACATCTAGCCTAAAATTTTAAAAGCAAACAAAGATAAATCTATCAAAGAGATCCCTCTTTAAGTTTAGGGGGGCTAGCTTCTAGACTTGAAAGTGGTTTTCTGGTTACCTTTGCATTTATTTCACAATCCTATGAAATACATAGTGCTAACATTTTGGCAATTATACTAGGTAAGGAAAAAACTTGACTCATATTTATGCTCCCCTAGATTAAAGTTTGTCTCATTTCTTAACAAATCTATTTCTAAGATCTAAGCTAAGATTTTCTATCATTCACAATGTTGTATAGATTTTTATAACTATATATATTTTGTAGTAGGTCTAGCTCCCAAAATAGTACATACTAGAGCACACCCAAATCCTAATCCACTAGATATTTTAGAAAATCCAGAAAACATAATTAAGAAAAAGAGTGTAGTTTACAGTGAAACAAGTCAAAGTCATTTGCCTTTGGTTAATTCCCTTCCTCAGAGCTTTGTTACTTTAGAATATATGGAGATTTTCTTAGCTTTCAAACATAGTTTATTTAGAAGTAGATTTGATAGTTTTTTACCCAAAACAATGATTGATGAAAGCCTACTAAAGCCTTACTTTTCTGAATTCCAAACTACTAAATCAAAATTTGAAGATGATGCACTTAAATAGTTTTCTAATATTGAAGTCTTGGTAAGTAGATTAGATCAGGCTATGCATGAACCTCTCCTTCATTTATCACATGAACCGTATTCTTCTTATTTTGTTCCTTTCTCTCCCTCCTCACTAATAATTCCACCTAATTATTATTTTTCATTAGAAGGACCCATTATTCATACCACTCTTTTCCAAACCCCTATTGTCTCTCTTCCCCGAGGATTTCTTTATAATTCCATTTCTTCTCCAGTAATTACGCCCATTTTCACCACACCCATTTCATCTTCAACCACTACCATCTTTGTATCTACACATCAAATTGTTATTAAAACTCCTCTCATATCTTCCATACCAACACATATTGTAGTTTAATTTGTACCTCACATACCAGTCGTGGTAGGTATATATGCTCTTTTGGCATTATAAGCACCTTTCAATGGTATGCCATAGAACTATGCTCATTGATTCCCATAATTTGATGGTATAGGTCTTGTGTGATCTGAATTGGAATATTAGTTTACAGTGCTAAGATCTGCCTCGTATTATTAAAAAAATAAACTGTCATTGTGCTTAAGGATTCATCATTTTTTGGAAATGAAATGAAGAGTTTTAATGTTAATTTTATGAGAAATTTATCATAAACCATAAATGAACAACATAAACATATAAAGAACATCATCAAAAACACATTAAAACAAGCACATGATAAAGGAGTTTACCCCTCTTGGGCTATGTCTCCTTGCTCCAGCTTTCAATGCTGGGGCCTCTCTATTATTCTCACAAGCGTAAAAATATGTGTTTACAATGCTCAAATGCTTCTTAAACTTGCTCCAGTTAGTTTAGAATCATAAAAAATGGCTATATAGCTTCTTGTTGCATCCAATTTTGAGTAAAAATGAAGAATTTATGACTTCTCCTAGTTCTCCGATTTCTCGTTCCACAAATTTCTCCATACCCGACAGGAACCCTCAATTTTGCTTGAAAAATCCGCTAACCGAACGAGAATTTTTCCGCACGGTGGGCCATAATTCGTTAGTACCAACCTTCCATCATAAATCATAATCAATAGAGGTCTGTGGGCTTATGGTCTTGTGAACATGACAAGTGATGTATTATTATGATGTGGCGGACCCGACTGGAGTATTAATTGGAATCGATAAACATCTCGCATCTAGGGACTTATCGCATTTCACAATTCGATGGATAACCGACGTTTTATGCATGTAGAATTTTGTACCACTGTGGGTTGAGATTGAAATATGACATTGCAACTCGATAACTCCTGAGGGAAGATTTTGTAACATCGACCCTTCGCTGATCTGCGATTATGATCCATCGCATTGCGCCTTCGATTGATTCTTGAAAGCCTTCCTGCCTTTGTTATCACATCAAAAACCTTCCTTGCTCGATGGCCGATTTCTAATACAGACCTACCTACAATTGAAATTTGTGACATGCGGGGGCCAATGGTGGCTTGCCACTTGGCGCCTCCTCATTTGCTGAAGGACCTTGCCACATCATCCAATCCTAACATGTGAGCAAGTCAAACCTGAACTTTGTCTTGCTTTAACTTCTACATACAAGGTTGGATTTGAGTATCATTCACACCGTTGGAATCAAAATGACAAGCTCTTCGATCTGCAGGTAAGTTTATCAAGATTCTAACACTTTTGTTTTTTACCCTAATTTTGAGCACTAGATCACTCCTCCTCACTTGAAGCCTTTTAGACCCCAATGGGATCACTTTCAATTTTTCAGTAGGTGAGGGTATAGTTTCCTCACCTTCCCAACCTCTATTCATTTGGCTTTTAAACGAATTGTACCCTTGATCCCCACTCGAAGATAATCGATACTTCTACTTTTTGATGTCCTTGATCTTTCGTCAAGTATACTGTCTTGCTGAAGTACATCATTGAATTATGGAGAAAAGTCCTCAATAGATGGAAATTGAAAATTCTCTCCTTTATCTTCAATTAAAGGAGGCTCATACAACCTTAAATTCTCAACATTAACAACAACATAAATTTTCATATATGAAGGCAAATCCAACCTGAAGGCATTATTATCAATCTTTTCCAAAATTCTGAATGGACCATATCTAATTGGTTTGAGATTTTTACCTTCTCCTTGGAGCCTCTCTTTGTTAATGTGAAGCCAAACTTCATCACCAACTTGGAACTTATGATCTTGACGATGCTTTTCATGGCTTGCTTTGTACTTCCCTTGGATTTTCTCAAGTTGTCCTTGAACCTTTTGGTGCACTAATTGGATATGTTACAATGAAATTTCTTTCTTTCTCTGTGTGGCTATGACCTTCAGTAGAAAAATATTTTCCAAAAATAAAATCGAAAGGAGATTTAGGAAAGTATCTCATGGATGCCTCAAATGGTGAAGTCTGAGTGGAAGAGTGTTTGGCTCAGTTGTAAGCATGTTGAATATAGTGAAACTATTCATCCCATAACTTAGGATGATTTCTACAATATCCACAAAGAATATGTATCATTGTTCTGTTCACTGCCTCTATTTTACCATCTGTTTGCGGAGTAAAGGTTAAAATCTTTTTCAATTTGGTTTTCATGATTCCCCACAAGTTTGACCAAAAATTTCCCACAAAGGAAGAATATCAATCACTAACAATGGATGTGGGCAATCCAAAATGCACCCAAACATTCTGAAAGAGTAACTTAGCAATTTGTTCAACTGTAACTTGCTTCTTACATGGCATGAAAATACACATTTTACTAAACCTATCCAAAACTGCATACAAATAATCATGACCTCTTTTTGACAACGGAAGACCTCCTACAAAATCAATAGAAACACTCTCCCATTGTCATGAGGAACCGGAAGTGGTGTGTACAATCCTAACTTCCTATTGCTAGGCTTACTAATTGCACATAATGAACATCCTTTAATAAAACGAGACACACCTTCAAGCATACGAGGCCAACAAAAATACCTTTGTAGCTGCGCCACCATCCTACTTACATCGAAATGACCAACAATAAGATAATTATGTGCCTCTCTTATGATGTTAACTCTCTCTCCTTGTGGAATACAAAGCTTGCCAAGATGGCACAACAAATTATCATTCAAATCATAATCCAATTCCTCTACTTGGTTACCATCACTTAAGCTTTCATAAACATCTTGACCGTCATTATCTAATGCATATTGCTCAATATAACTTTCATGAAAAATAGAATTATGCTTGAGTAAAGTAGTTGCACTAATAATCGGCTTAGAAATAATATCAACACTTTTATTATAGATACCTTTCTTATACGTGATTACTAAGTGGAATTGTTGAAGGAAAACCATCCATCATAAGTGCCTTAATTACTGAAAATTTCATTGAGATTTCAAGTATGGAAATGGTTGATGATTAGTGTGAATGACTGTTTCCTTACCCATCAGGTAATGTTTCCATTTTTTCATAGTTTTGACCAATGCATATAATTCTTTGTCATATGTAGGATAGTTAATCACTACAATATTAAAATTTTCTGAATGAAAATATATAGGATTACCATGCTGCATGAGGAATGCACCCATAGCATTGTCCCTAGCATCTGTTTGAATCTCAAATGACTGTCTCAAGCCTGGAAGTGCGAGTATTGGAGCTATACTGATATTTTTTTTAAAGCGTCAAATGCTCCTTGTTGTTTTCCTCCCCATTGGAAGACCTTTTTCACAATTTCCTACGAATGTGAACGAACTACAATAGAAGAAAAATTAACAAAATTTATCCTCCAACATTGGGATGCTGCAAAGAAACCTCTTATCCAAATGTTTATCCTGAGTGCACCTGCATAAATTAGGAGCAGAGAAAAGGCATCTGCGGGTTCACAGGGATGTATGATTCTTTCACATGTGTCTAGAGGAATGGAGTCAATACCACCACAAATTGTCATGACATCAATCTTGGAAAGGTCTAACTTCAACTCACTTTCTCCATGTCCCACATAGACTGCCAAAAATCCTTTAGGAACCTAAACATAGTTCGAAGAACCAATTTCATGACTCATGTAAATCAAAGAAGTTTTATCCAGCATATACTTTGACATCTTCAAAAACAAATGTTATTGACATACGACATGAAGTATTTTTTTCTCACACATGACATGTTCATAACAAAATTTTTTGAAAATGAAAATGTCATCCAAATAGACTATCTTGTTTATAAATGGCTTCAACACATTTTTCTTCATATGCATAAAAGTATTAGGAGCATGGAAAAGATTTAAAAGCATCACAAGCCATTCAAACAAACCTTGCCTTTTTTTGAATGTCATCTTCCCTATATCTCCTTCAACAACTCTACTTTGACAAAAATTGTTTGGTTTGTGTTATATTCTTTCCACGACTAGCACCCCCTTCATTACATTGACTGTGCAGCGAGGGGGTGGGGTCACAAGGGGGGAGGAATCCCCCCTGGTATAGGTCGTTTCAGGGGGTCGGCTAGAGCCCCTCTACAGGGTTCGGGGCAGCGCCAGAGGGAAAATTTTCTTACACCCTATATTAAGTGGGCGAACCTACCTAAGGTTTTTGGCATGGTTTTCGGTCAATGGTATGGATGATTCTGCAATAATTATATATATATATATATATATATATATATATATATTGTAACATTAAAAGGAACATAATGAAAAATCAAGCTAGTAGTCCTAGTTTTGGGATCTAGGGGAAAATCTCTGTGTATATGTGTTTTATGTGTTATGTTGTCGCATTGTTTATTTTATGTGTTTTATAATTTGTATGCATGTAATTTTTGTACGGCGTTAAAACCCATGAAAACCACTTCTTGGATCCCATTCAAGGAAATTCTTGAAATTATTCTTGGGCACCAAAACAAGAGGTGCACCACACGATAAAGGATTAGGTCGAATGATCCTTTTATTCATCAATCCCTAGATTTGCATCTTAATTTCTACGCTTTCCATCACTGACATCCTATACATGCCAATATTAGGAAGAAGACACTTTCTTTGCAACTATGACTCAGGTTGGATTCCCCTCTTGGGATGTAATCCCTTTGATTCTTGAAATATTTCATCAAATTCGTTAACAACTTCAACCAAATCATTTTTCAAATTTGAATTACAACCATCAAATGCTTCATAATCAATATCATGCTCGGGTTTGATCATGAGAAGCATAAAATTCTTGCTTGAATTCACTAGTCTTTTCATTTTCCCTCCATTAACAAGTGCAACATTTTTTTTCTTGCTGTGAGCTCTCACAATATATTATGCTCCATTTTTTAATAAATGATATTTATTTTCATGTCGATGGAAAATATATTTTCTATCATAGAGGTATGGGCTGCCCAAAACAATGCCACGGATATATAACTGCACAACTTCAATCTCCACTTCATCTATGAATTTTGTAGTGACAGAAAATGTCATCTTACACTTTTTCGTAACTTGCAATTCCAAATTGTCAAATACCCATCGAAGTGGATACATTTTATGATGTGGAATAGTTTCTAGATTTAAACTCTTGACAATGTTTTCAAACATAAGATTGGCTTTAGATGCGCTATCGAACAACATATCAATATTTTTATGTTTTGAGATCACCTTTATGTGAAACAATTCTATTCTCCTCTTTTCATTTGGAGTTTCATTTTGTGAGTCTGAAGAATTATTGTTGGCAATGGATTCTTTTCCTTTTAACCCCATGGCTATTATTTTAGTTTCATCACGTGAATTGAATGCCAAATCGTGTTGAGTGGTTGCAGTTGTCTCCTTTTTTCCCTTGTTGTTGTTTCTTTTTGGTTTCATTTCAGAACGAAGCTTCCAATAGTGAGCTTCATCATGACCCTCTTTGGAATAGTGTTTTCATGTAATTTTCTCTCCTTCTTTTTTGATAGATGCATTATTCTTTGCCTTCCCTTTGAAAGCCTTTTCTTTTCCCTTAGTCCTAAATGGATTGTTACTACCTTCTTCTGGGGTGTTTTTCTCTCTTGCCTCAAGATGAGTGGCTTGCACAAACACATCATCTAGATTATTGGGATTAAACATTAGGATAGTATGCCTAAGTTAATTATGTAAACCCCCTATGTACTTTAGCAAAGTGTCATGTGACTACAAATCTACACCTAACATCAAAGACCTTTTCCTGAATTCTTGGGAGTAATGTTGCCCATTTTGACCTTTAAGTTGTCTAAAGTTCTTCCATTTCATGATGGATTTTTGCATATAAGTAAGAGGGTAGAATTGTATTTTAATTGAATCAATGAAATTATTCCAAGAAATTGAGATCTTACCCTTTTTTAATCTCCTCTTGGGTATTTGATTCTGACCATAGAAGTGTTGCACCCTCCATTCTCAAGGAAGCTAACTGAATCTTCATGTCATATTCTTGAAGGTTTTGAATCCTAAAATAAAACTCCAACCGATGAATCCAATTATCAGGCTTCTCAGCATTCATTGCACCATTATACATCAGTAGCTTGAATTTAGCATCAACTTTTTAAAAAGGTGATTTACTAGCTCTTTTTGAAGAATGATGATGAGTATAAGGGTTGTATGAGTGGAAGAGTGTGAAGATGCTAGTGAAGAAGAAGATGAAGAAGATGATGGAGAGGGTGGAAGTTTGTCTCCATTTCCATTTCCTCCTCCCAGAGAGCCTTCTCTGTTGGGAGGTTTGGAACTTTCTCCTTGCAACCTGCTATTCCTCTCTTCATAAAGGAAATTCACTATCTCTGTCATGTAAAAGAAAGCATTTATGAAGGTCTTCTCATCTTTTATCATGTTTATAGGTTCTCCTTCATCAGACATGATCTCTGGAGTCTCAATTGAAACATGAGGCTAAACTGGTGTTGGAGATTGTGGGAACCTTTATCTTCATCTCCTTGACCCAACATCAGGGCTTCCAACCAGACTTCCTTCACCTCTTTTGAGTTTTAACCTTGTAAGCATCACATAAACTTGCAAATAATTAAATCCTTATTTCACAAATCAAGCCTAGTCCTCTGATACCAAATTGATTCAATTTAGAATATTATTTTGAAATCCTAAGATATTCCTTAGACTATTAACAAAATGCTTTCATTTTTCTTAAGGATTCAACACTTGCTGCGAATGAAATGAAGGGTTTTTATGTTAATCTTATGAGAACTTTAACATAAACCAAAAATTGAACGAAATCATAAACATATATAGAACATCATAAAAGAATCATTACAATAAGCACATGATAAAGGAGTTCATGCCTCCTTGGCTATGTCTCCTTGGTCCAGCTTCCAATGACTTGGGACTCTATTATGCTCAAAAGTGTAAAAATATGTGTTTACAATACTCAAATGCTTCTGAAACCTACCCCAATCAATTCAGAATCATCAAAAATGGTTATCTAGCCTCTTTTTGCATCCAATTTCACGGAAAATTGAAGAAATTATGACTTCTCCTAGTTCTCACATTATTCATTCTACAAATTGATCAATACCCAACAGAAACCCACAATTTCACTCTAAAAATATACTAACTAAATGAGAATTTTGTCGTGTTGTGGGCTATAATCCATCGGCACTAACTGTCCAACATAAAACATAATCGACAGAGTTCCATGGGCTTATGGTCTTCTGAACATGGCAGGCGATGTGTGATTGTGATGCGGCGGACCCGATAGGAGTATTAACTGGAACCAATAAACATCTCGCATATGGGGACATTATTGCATTTCACAATTCGATGGATAACCAGGGTTTTTTATATGTGGAAATTTACACAGTTGTGGGTTGTGATCATGATATCGTGTTGCAACCTAGTACCTATTGGGGGTTGATTCTGTAACATTAGCCCTTTGTCGATCTGCAATTGTGATCCATCACATCGTGCCTCTATCTGATTCTTGAAAACCTTTTCACCTGCCTTATCACATTGCAACCCTTCCCCTCTTGGGGGCCAACTTTTAATGCTGACGTACCTGCGATTGTGATTTGTGACATGCACGGGCCCATGATGGCTTACCACTTGGTGCTTCCTCATTCACTGAAGGACCTTGCGACATCAACCAATTGTGCCATGCAAGAAAGACAAACCTGGAATTTGACTTGCTTTAACTTCTGCTTATGATCTTAGATTTTAGTTTCATTTGCACCGTTGGAATTTGAATGACAAGCTCTTTGATATGAGGTTAATTTTATCAAGATTATGACACTTTGATTTTTGAGCCTAAATCTAAGCACCAGATCAGTGTGGCATCACATCAACATATTGATAGGATAAATGACTTCTTTGATTTAGAATATGTTGATGAGGATCATGTTAAAATTAGGTTGTTTTCTCAGAGTTTAATGGGAGAAGTTAAGAAATGGTATAGGGCATTACCAGCTAGGTGCATAGTTGATTTACCACAGTTTCACAAAAGCTTTCTTAATATATTGTTAGCCTCACTCTCACATTAAAAACAATTCGAAGTCCAAATAATTAAATGAATTAAAATCATGAAAGTTAGGATTTAATCCTACCTTTATATATTGAGTTTGTTCCTCATGGTTAGGAGTCAGTTTAGGCTTAGTTGGTTGAGAGAATCTCTCCAACTAGTTAGGCTCCTAGATTAGTGTGTTGTTGAGATATTTTCTCAACCAAGTTTGTTCAAGATAGGCGCACTATCTTGAGACAACATCCTCATGTATTTATATGTATCATAAACATTATTTTAATAATGAAATTCATGAGAATGGGAGACTATAGGAAAGTCTCTCACTCCTTTTCCACCATCTATGGTTTTTCTCTATTTCTGATATTTATTTTATCACTGAGTGTGTTATTAATAGTTGATTTAGCTTTTATTCATGTGGTATCAGAGCAAAAAAGATCTACGGATCATGCAACCTGTTATGTGAATTCCTTTTGCGTGTGGGAAACCTGATTCTCAAAATGAAATTTCTAAAATATATGGTGTAAATGTCAAGGAAGTTGATAAATCTCAAGCATGTTTTAATATTGAAATTGAACTAGCTAAGGTAAATATCCCCATTCCTTTAACATAATTGATGACCAAAAGTGTATACAAGGCTCAAGTCATGAAAGCCTAAAAAATAGGAGAAGGGATAGACACAGTCATTTTGACTGATGACCATCATGCGCTGTTGTTTGGACCTGAATTTGAGGGTAAATCTCAGGACATGACTATTCCACCTTTCTACATAAGCCTAAACATTCATGAGAAAATCCTACACAATGCAATGCTTGTCTTTGGAGCCTCTCACAATTTGATTCCCATAGCTATCATGGCGAAATTAGGGCTAGACAACACGAGACCATACAAAGATTTGTACTCTTTTGATACAAGTAAGGCTAGGTGACCTGGTTTGATAAATTATTTATGTATCACTCTAGTTCATATACCTTCTAAGAGTCTAGTCCATCGCAGTAGAAAACATACCTCCAAGGTATGGAATGTTACTGTCTAGATCAGGGGGGGTAAACTTGCAAGGCACTTTGCAAATGGATATGACCTATGCCACCATTCCTATGTTTGGTCATCCTAGAAGACATTATAGGGAGACAATCATGAAATATATGGTCAACAATCCAGATAATCATAGCAATTATCCCCTCTATTCTGTAGAAAATGAAGTTTCACCCTTAGAGGTCGAAGTCAGTAATACAAAAATAATAAAATTTAATACTGAAGAAGCAAATATAGAGGGAGAAGCTTTGTGGAATATTGATTTTTATGGAGCTATGTGTAAACATGGAGCATGAGAAGGTGTTTCTGTTGTAAATTTAATAGCAGACATGGTAGAAGGACTTTGACACAAACTTAATTTTTAGTGCACTAATAACATTTCTAAATATGAGGCACTGATTTTAGGGCTGTAGATTCTAAAGAGACTAGGAGAAAAAAAAATTGCATAGATATTCTAAGCTCATTATAAAACAAATCAAGGGTGAATATTCTGCTAAACACCCTAGATTTAGGGGTTACAGAGATGCAGTCTTGGGTTTTTTACAATGTTTTTCTTAATACGATGTTCCTGTGATACCTTAAAGCTAGAACATTTTAGCAAATGCCTTGGTTGTCTCTCTTAGCACTTGCAAAATTCCTTTCAATTCAAATAGAAGATATGGTGTGGAAGTTAAACATAGGCCAATTGTGCCTTATGACATCAAATACTGGCAAGTTTTTGGCAATGACAAACAAATCAGAAATTTCTTAAAATTAGAAGATGAATTTGAATGTACACATATATATTTTGGATAATGATGTAGAAATAAATATGAGTGAAGTAGTGTTAAAAGATAATTATGATTCAAAAGCTTTAGAAGTGTTGCAATTAAAGGATAATTTGTTGCCTAAGGGCCTAGCACCTTTATAAGATCTGTTTGATTTCAATGATGTAGCAAAGAAGCCCACAATTGAACTAGTACGGGATGGAGTAGAGGAATGCAACATAGGAACTGTAGAGAGCCCTAAAATTGTTAAATTATCTAGATGCTTTCCACCCAATGAAAAACAAAAGGACATAGAACTTTTTCAATAATTTTCTGATTTATTTTCCTGGACCTATGAGGAATTAAAATGATCCACATTTAAACAGGAATGCAACAAATTACAGATATTACCATAAATACAAAGATGTAGTATAAATAACACTTCATTTCATTAATATCAAATACCAAAATATGCTTACAAACAGAATGGAAATAAGACTAGCTCGGGCAATGGTAGATTATCTCTGAGAAAAAATGTGATGGCTACATTCCTCTAAACTACATTATAATGAGGCTCAAGGGCCCTTTTATTATTGAACAATAAGAGAAAACCCTAAACAACCAAAACCCCAACTCGAGGAGATGTAACAACAAGAGTTTATGGCCCCCGTTTGGGTGAGTTGGACAGCCAACCTCCCGGGGTCATGAATTGGTCATATTATCTCTGGTTGACGTGCATGATAACCTATTGGAAATATCTCTTCGAGGACTACAACGGAAAAGAGGATTTTTGATAGAAAATCGTTGGGGTAGCTTGCCAAAGAAATGTCATTTAGGGCATCAAATTAGCTTTGGAAGTTTAGGACCCGAAAAATTGCTAAAAATAGTAAACTTTGTTACAATTAAGGAAACTGAAAAACTAAAAGAAACAATGGTGGGGGTCCTAGTGGAATTGGTAGGTGGCCAAAAATATCCACCTGGACCATTCCTCCCCTCTTAGGAAGCAATGGTCTCCATTGCATTGAATTCCTCCATGAGATGAGGAAACTTGTATTGAACTTGGTCCCTAGGGAGCCATTTGCCCTGGTGAAGGAGTTTGCATGCTTTGACAACTAGATATAGTTGGATCTTCTACTAGTGAGCGTTCTTGATCCATGTGTCCATGATCCGATTAGTTGTGGCTTGCTCCATGCAATCTGGATTTAAATCTATAGCTATGAGTTGTTCTCCAATGTTTGATGTGTTTAGAAATGGTGGGAAGTATGGTCGAAGGTGGTCTACATAGGACACTAGGTGTAGGCCAAGGAATGGGGGAATGGTGAGCTCAAATGCATTATCGCCCATAGCCTCGGTAATGGTGTAAGGACCATATCTAAGTGGTCTGAGTTTACAATATTATCCGATAAGGTGTTCCTTCTGCAAATGCAACCAGACTTTGTCACCCACCTGAAACTTGTCTGGCACTAGAGGTTGATCATGTCACTGGTAGTACTTCGCATTTGATTTCTCCATAATTTCATGGACTTGTTTGTGGAAATGTTGGATGTGCTCAATGAAGTTGTTTGCCTTATCGACTTCCGACTAAACATGAGCCAAATCTTCCTGAGTAGCTTCAAATGGTATGGCCACATCAATGGGACATAGTGGCTTGAATCCCAAGCCCACTTGAAAAGGTTGTGGCTAGTCGAGTTGTAGAGATTCTGGTTATAGTTTTGTTGGACATAGGGAAGGCTATTATCCCATGTGCGTGGATGTTTTGAGTTGTACATGTGAAGAATGTGTACGATCATCCTATTGATGACCTTTGTTTGTCCATCAGTTTGGGGATGGAAATATGTGGACTTAGTGAGCTTGGTGTCCAACATCGACCAGAGACTGGAAAAAAATGGACCGAGTAACTTGTTATCCTTATCTGAGATGATGGACTGTGGGATCGCAAACTGTACCCACACTAGTTCAAAGAAGAGTTTAGTAATGGATTTTGCTATGATATTCTTATTGCAGGCCACCCTAATGGCCATCTTCGAGAATCTGTTGACGACCACAAAAAAACAATCATTTCCATGCTTAGTAGAAGGAAGGCCCAACATGTAATCCATGGATATGGATTCCCAAGGTCGACTAGGGGTAGGCAGCAGAGCATAGAGGCCTTGCTTCTTGATTGTCAATTTGGCAATGGCGTATGCAGTGAAATATCTAATGTGCTTCTTGACATCCAGTCGAAGAATTGGCCAGTAGAAATACTTCTACAAAACTACCATTGTTTTCTCAATCTTGATATGCCTAGCAGCCCGACTATAGTGTGCTTCCGAGATCATCTTGGTTCACTCGCTTGAAGGATCAGAAAGGTGTCCTAGGTGGCATGGCAGGGCATCCTGGAGGTGAAAATATGGAACTTGATGACCCTCGAATAGCCTCTGGTATGTGTGGCCAAACTCTGGGTTTCTTTTGTAGAGAAGTGGCCAATCAGAAGTCTCGTTCCCATAAGAGTTGATCATAGTGGTTAACGCCATGATGGGTGGTCGACTAAGGTAGTCTACAACATTATTGGTGCTACCCTTCTTTTACTTGATATTGAAATGGAATTGTTGTAGGTATGTGGACCACTTTTGATGGCGATCATTCTGTAACTTCCCTTGTTTTTGTATGAATTGCAGGGGTTGGTGGTCTATGTGGATGACCATTTCATTCCCCAAAATGTAATGCTTCCATTATTGGCAAGCATGTGCAATGGAATACATCTCTTTTTCATAAGTGGGATAGTTTTGGACTGTGTCTGAAAGTGTCTCACTGTGATATGACACAGGATGCCCCTGTTGTGTAGGGACTGCCCCAATAGCATAGTCAGAGGCATCTGTCTCGATCTCAAATCGTTGTTGTAAGTCTGGTAAAGTGAGCACTGATGTAGAGTAGAGGTAATGTTTCAACTTTGCGAATGCCTTCTGTTGAGATTTAGACCAAAATAATTTCTCTTTGGCTTCGCCCTTGGTGACTTGACTCAAGGGACAAGGGATATGAGATAATGCCAACATGAACCTGTGGTAGAAATTAGCAAGACCTAGAAAGCTATGGAGCTCTGTCAGAGTGGTTGGGGCTGGCCAATCCTAAATGACTTGGATCTTGGCTAGATCCACATGCACCCCTCGTTCATATATAATGTATCCTAGATACTAAACCTGGCTCATGCCAAAATTGCATTTCTCCAAATTTACACACATCTTGTGTTGCCATAGTGTATGGAGAACTGGTCAGATGTGGTGGAGGTTTGCTTCCAAACTCTAGTTGAAGATCAAGATGTCATCCAAGTATACCACAATAAATGTGTTGGTGAATGGTTACAAGATTTCATCTGTAAGCCTCATGAAGGTTGCAGGAGCATTTGTTAACCCAAAAGGCATAACCAACCATTCGAAAAGATCCTCCTTGGCTTTGAAGGCAGCCTTCCACACATCATAGGGTTTCATTGGTACTTGGTGATAGCAAGACTTCAAGCCGATCTTGCTGAAATATTTTCTCCTCTTCAGTTGGTCTAGAATGTCATCAATCAGTGTGACGGGGTACCTATTTTCGATAGTGATCTTGTTCAGCACCTAGTAGTCAAAACAAAATCTCCAAGTCCCATCCTTCTTCTGTACCAACATGATCAGGCTCCCATAGGGTGATGAACTCGGACAGATGTGACCTTTCTGCAGTAGATCCTCAATTTGCCTCTTAATTTCATCTTTCTCCAAAATGGAGCACCGATAGAATGGTCCATAGGCAGAGGTGCACCTTGGGTCAAACCGATGGAGTGCTTGACTTGACAATGTAGAGACACCCTTGTGGGGGAGGTGAAGATGTCCTTGTACTCCTCCACCACCTTGTCCAATAGTTGTTTCCATGTGAAGGGCCCCTGTCTCAAGGTTGTGGCCACCGTCTTCTTCCTTCCCTGAGGGTGTATCATCATGAAAACAAATTTTATGGTTTTGGAAATGAGATTACTACATTGTTTTACAGTAACCAAGGAGATGATGGTACGTGGTGCTACCTCTGGTATCCTATACAACTTATCTCCCAAAGTAACAATGACAACATGAGGCCTTGACTCATACACAACTTGTCGCTTGCATAAGTATGGTTGGCCTAACAATACATCACAAACATCAAGGGGCGAAACATCACATAATACCTCATCCATGAAGGGCTTGATGTTGTATGGAGGGCAACACCACTGGCTCATGTGAAGATCACATCCTTGGTGAAGCCACCCGATGGTGTATGGTTGTGGATGTGATGTGGTCGGTAAGCCCAGCCACTTCATGACCCCTATTGAAATGAGGTTCTTTTGGCTCCCGCTATCGATAATGAGCTATAGCATGGAACCCTTTACCAACATTTGGGAGTGGAAGAAGCACTCCTTCTTCTAAGGATCTTTGGGCTCCTCCTTCTAGATCTTCATGGTGGCAATGATGGCATTGGGCTCCACATAAATAATCTACTTCCCTTTATCATTCCCCTTGTCAGGTTTTGACTCAAGTTGTAACATGCATCTTATTTTGAAGCCTTTAGCTCGGCCACCAGTGACTGCTTGGCCTAACACTCACTTTTCTTGCGAGTGGAGTTCTTATGGAACTGACACCACTTTCCCATGTCCTTCTTCAGCATCACGATGTTGTTCTTTTCTTGTGGCTTTGGCAGGTTGTCTTGGGTTGCCCCACCTTGGCTTTGTCCTTTGTTCTACGGTTTGGGGCCACCTTTCCCTTGCTTTGTATTCATAGATATGAAGTCTCACTTCTTCTATTTAAACTTTAGCTTGATCTTGACCGCATATCGATATGCCATGCCGAGGGAGGAGATGTCCAAGAATTCCATCTCGTCCTAGATGTACCTATGTAGGTAGTCGAGGTACTTGAGAACCAAATTTCTTAGAATCCTTGATACCCAACTTCGTGCGAAGGGTATGAAAATCATTGGTAAACTCCATCCCATTTTTCTCCCTTCCCTGTCACAGCGTTGTCCACTTTATGTATTTGGCCTCATATCTCCTGATAGGGTAGTACTGCTCCTTGATGGAATCATGGAATGAGTTCCAAGTGGGTGTAATTGAAAACAGTGAGTTCATACTTTTGTCCTTTTGCTCAGAGTAATTTTCCCACCTGTCCTTGACATGGGGGGCTGCTTTGAGAAGTGCAACATTGATATTTTCCCGACTGGAAAAATCATGAATGGAAAATTATATTCCTAGTAGATTTAACCATTTATCTACAATGTTTGCATCTATCTGACCCTCAAATATGGGAATTCCAAAGTTAAATTGTACCTTAAAGGGTTTGGCACTTCCATAGTAGCTTCCGGAAGTAGATGCATCGCCCCTTGGTAGTCGCTGAAGGATTTGGGAAAAGTTGTGCATCATCACATTCCTTTGTCGCTCGAGGGATTCCTCGAGCAAGATTTTGATAGGATCACCTACCCCCTCGTCTTACTTTTCATCTTCCATGCGAGGCCATTGGGATCTATGAGGATGGTCTTGCAAATGTTCGACCAGTTCAATCCCTAACTCCTTATATCCCAACCTCGTTGGGGACATTCAAAGAACAATAGAGAAAGAGTAGACTACTCTGTTACCACTAATATGGATTTAAACATGAACACAACAAATTATAGATATAACCATAAATACAAAGATGCAGTAGAAATCACACTTCATTTCATTAATCTCAAAAACTGTAATATGCTTACAAACATAATGGAAATAAGACTAGCTCAGGAAATGGTAGTTTTCTCTAACAAGAGATGTGGTGGCTACATGCCTCAGAGCTACGTTAGAATGAGGCTCAAGGGAATTTTTATTATTGAACAATAAGAGAAAACCTTAAACAACCAAAACCCTAACCCGAGGAGATGTAACACCAAGAGTTTATGGACCCGGGGTGAGTTGGATAGCCGACTTCTCGAGGTCGCGACTTAGCCATATTATCTTTGTTTGGCATGCATGATAACCTGTTGGAAAAATCTTTTCAAGGATTACGACAAAAAAGGCAATTTTAGACAGAATATCATTGGGGTAGATTACCAAAAAATGTCATTTAGGTCCTCAAAACAGCTTCAAAATTTTAGGACCGAAAAAGCTACTAAAAATAGTAAATTGTGTTACAATTAAGGGAACTGAAAAACTGAAAAAAACAATGGTCTGGGTCTAAGTGGAATTGGCGGGTGGCCACCAATATGTACCTAGATCATAAAATCCTATGACACCAGCATTATTCAACATACTATCCCCCTTAAAGAAGATCATAAACATTTTAAACAAAAGTTGAGAACGGTGAGCCCAGTTCTATTACCCCTAATAGAAAAGGGATTTAAGAAGCTATACGATGCCAAAATTATTGTACCTCTCATAGTTTCTAAGCGGCTCTTGATACTAGTACCTAGAAGGAAGAAAAGGAGAGAAATTAGACTATGTAGACTTCATAATCTTGAATAAAGCCTCACTTAAAGACAGCTATCCCCTCCCAAAAATGGATCATATATTACAAAGGGTAGTTGGTTCGAGTAGGATCTCTTTATTAGATGGTTTTACAGGTTGTAACTAGGTCCTGGCTCACCGTGATTACCGTCGAAAGATAACATTTACTGCACCATGGGGTACCTTTATGTATGTATAGATTCCTTTTGGTATGATGAATGTTGGTGTGACCTTCCAAAGGGAAATGGATATTACCTTTGCTGATGAAATTGATAGGCTCATTGTCATTTATCTGGATGATATCATTGTAGTTTCAAAGAATGAGGAAGAACATCTGCTGCATCTAGCGAGTCTTTGAAAATTGTAGGAAATATGGCATCTCACTAAACCCCAAGAAAATTGTGTTCGCCTTAGAGGAGGGAAAGCTTATGGGCCGCATAATTTCCAAGAAAGGAATTAGAATTTATCTTAGGAGAGTTGAAGCTATTTTCAAAATTCACCCACCCAGAAACAAGAAAGAAGTGCAATCCTTCATTGGGAGAATAAATTTCCTCTCGAGATTTATTCTTAACTTAGTAGAAATCTTAAGATACATAAAAAATATATTAAAAAATGATACTAAAATAAAGTGGAAATATGAAGCCAAAAAATCTTTCAGCGAAGTAAATATAGCTTTAGAAACTACTCCTGTATTGATTAGTCTTGACTTCAACAAATATTTTATGATATTTTCTTTCGCATCTGATCATACTATTATAGATGTTTTATTGCACAAGAAAAATGAAGGATAGGATAAGCCAATAGCTTTCTTTAGTAGAGATTTAAGTGATGCTTCACTAAAATAAAATGTAATGAAGAAACATGATTTTTCCTTGGTAAAAGAACTAAAGGACTTTAGACTTTACATATTACACTCCCATATAATTTCATTTATCACTAATGATATTGTAAAAGATATTTTAACAAAGACTGATCTTGATGGAAATAGGGCCAAATGGGTTGCTATTATTTTAGAATATGATCTTGAAATCAATCCCACTAGGTTGATCAAAGGTTAGGGATTGGCAAAACTAATGGAAGAATCTCATTTCCATGCACTTGATATAAATTTCATAGTTGAATTGGATGAATAGGAAGAGCAGGTGACTCCATATGTATTAGAAGCCTTTGATACCTCTTCATGGTATGAAGACATTGTCTTTATACTGCAAAATTTAAAAGTTCCTCTAGGTTTGACTAAGACTAAATCTAGATATATTAAATTGAAAGCTATGAGATTTTTTAATTTGGATAGTGATGTGTATTGGAAAGATGTTAGAGGAATATTGCTTAACAGTTTACTAAAATATGAAGCAAATAAAGTTATGCGGGAATTCCATGAAGGCGATTGTGGAGGGAGCCTGTACTACAAGACAACATTAAACAAGGTCTTAAGGTCTAGTTTTTACTGGCCCACCTTATTTGCATATGTCGATAGGAAAGTCACCGCATGTCATTAATGCCAAATCTTTGAATCAAAAAGAAAATTATTACCCCTACCCTTGAAGCCCATATCTGTTGAAACTCCTTTCCAACAATGGGGTTTGGATTTCATTAGATAAATTCATCCTAGTTCCTCAGCCTAGCATAAGTGGATTCTTACCACCACTGATTATTTTACAAAATGGATTGAAGCTATACCTACAAGATAAGCCACAGATGGAGTGATCATTAAATTCCTAGAAGGTAACATTCTTTCTAGATTTGTATGAAAAGTTAAGATTTTTTAGTGATAATGTCGTTCAATTCAAATCAAAGAAGATGGTGGAATTTTGCAACAAATACAATATAATAATTGGTCAGTCTACTACATATAACCCATAGGGAAATGGTTTAACAGAGTTTTCAAATAAAAGTTTGGTAAATATCATCAAGAAATTGTTGCAAGCTAACAAGAAGTCTTGGCATAATAAATTAATCAATGCTTTGTGGGCTAACAAAATTAGTACCAAAAAGTCTATTTGACTATCTCCATTCCAATCAGTTATGGGATAGATGTTTTTCCCCACATCCCTAGGAATCCCTATTCTCAAATTACTGCAAGAAACACAAGTTGAGCCTAATGATTTACAAAAGGAGGATAAGCCAAAATATACAACTGCAGTAATCAAGAGAACACATTTACAATAGAACCCAAGTCATCCAAGAGAACATCAAAAAGATTTATGACATAAGAACTAAAGTTGTTGACTTTCAATTAGGATACAATGAAAAAAAAATTGGAACTCAAGGAAAGAAGACAATGGTAAGCATGGTAAGTTCGATACTTTGCGGAAGAGAACATATAAAATTGATGCTTACAGAGGGAACAATGCATTTTTTTCTGAAAGACCTGTCTCGAGCAGAAATTCCTGGTGGACGTGTCAACCGTATAATGCTCAAACATTAATTTCGTCAATGATAAATCACTTTTTACTGAAATCATTGTGAATACCATTCCATTTTTCTATTGTCAGAGTGGGTGGCTTACATAAGAATTTAAATCTCGAGGAGAAGGCCATAAGCTCCTAATGAATTGTTGCGATATCCACAACAATAAGAACTCAGTTCAGATGTAGAATAAAGACTCAAAACAATGGACCAAGGATACTTATCTACAATATTCTTGACATCTCATACGAAGGATTTCGTCCGAAGGATTTCGTCCGTAGTTGGAGCCATTGTTAGGGTCTTATGATTCATAGGATTAAATGATGTTTGGCTATTATCTTTCAGTTGATCAAATTGTAAATAATATTGTATTCTGCAAATGATTTACAAAAATAAATAAATAAAAATATACATAGAATAAAAAACAAAATAAAAAACAAAGAGAGAGTATGAAAAATGTATATGTGTAAAAACAAGTGAAAGAGAAACAAATAAAGAACAATAGAATTAAAAAAATAATGATGATGAGAATACCCTATATATATATTTAATATTATATATATATATATATTATATAGTTATATATTGGAAGTGAGAAAGTCTAAATGCCAATCCAAAAAAACTATAATACATCAATAATACTTTTGGAATTTTCAAGGAAGTGTGCAGCTTGTTCAAGTGCCACCTCAAAGTTAGAAATAGAGTAGCTAGCTTAATCATATTGTTTAAACATGATTAAACTAAGTTAAATAAAGTTAGTCTATGCTAGTGAATAAATCAACCACCTAGTGTAATATTGGTTCAAATTGAATAGGTAGAATAAAAAGGGATTAACCAAATTATTTAATCTTGGTTAATTAGTAAAAACATAAAAAGAAATTGAAAAACTTTAGAAAAAGCAATAAAAGGCTAGAAAATCAAAATGCGTCTTTGGGATAAATTAATATAATTCAAAGTTAATTAATGAGGTTTAAAGATAGATTAGTTTAGTTTACAACACATAAACGTGTCATTCAATCATGATTAACAAGTTCTAATAAGGTACTTTAGGCATAAAGTTATGGTTTTGATTTTATTAAAGTGAAAAGATGACGAAAACCATTTTGTTGGGATGTAATAAAATATGTTTGATACAAGACCTTGTTATTTTGTTGTAACTTAACAACACAAACCAATGCATCAGATGTGGCCTACCCAAATCAATGACGGACACACCATTCTGCCCTTCCCCCCAACCCCTTCCGAACGATATCCAACAGGGGGTTCCAGGGAAGAAGTCTTGAAAAACATGTTTCCCTCTATGTGCCACCCTCTCGTGCACTGTACTTCCCCTCCTTGCGAAGCCACTTCCCATCTTTACCCACCTCTGGGTTCCCCTCAAACCCGCTTTCCCTTTCATTGACCACCCATTGGTCTTATCCCCATTGTTCCACTCCGCCACGTCCCCATCTTATCCACTCCCCTACTGCAACATACCTCCTCCCCCTCCACCATGCTTTTGCCTAACCCTTCATCCCTGCACCTTCCTCCCGCACTCACACGTCACCATATCTCCCCCAATTCTCAATGCCATGTGTCTAGATTTTCCCCCCTCCCCGCCCATCACAATATGTCTATTTTCACTTGTCCCTTATAGAAGTCTATTATTCATTAATTCTATTTTCTGACACCAAAATAAATGACTTTTTACGAATGATAACTATTTTTTTTATATAAACGTATAGTTTTGTGGACATTGAACATTCCTTGGCCATTTTTCTGTTCCAAAATATTTTCAACAACATTGTGTCTCCTCTCAGATCCGTACCATCTTTAGAAGCTTCAACGCATTCATAGGCTTTTCCAATTCCTTGCTTGATCATCCAGCTCTTTGATCAAGTATTTATAAGACAAATGATGGCTTAGTTTGCTCGATTATCTCTTCCAAGAAGAAATTTGTTCCCCACGAGAATCCCATGTTGCTCCCAGCCATAGATTTGGACATCCAACCTTTATTTGATAAGCTCTATTAGATTAAAGAGACCAATTTTGAATTTGAATTATAAGAACTTTGCAATTGGGTCAAACAGAACCATCTAGACTGCATTGATGAATTAGGATTGTGGGACTCTCTCCTGCCCCAATACATTTTCCCAAAAACCTACTATTTTATTGAATTTGTAACCTACTGCCAATTCCGCTATATGCCTAGACAAAGAAGAGTAGTGGCCCATAATGTTAAATTCCTCTTTTCTATTAATGGCCACTCGATTTCAAAACTTCTCTAGATAACAAACACTAACTGAAGGCAACCTTATCACCAAGATTTCCTTACAGAGATATATATAAAAAATTGGATTTCCCTCAGAGTTCCAAATTGTTTGAAACATTTCTGCCTGATGATTCTCAATTTCCCAAAACAAAACCTCCCTATCCTGCTTCTATTTTTACTAGTAAGGCCAAACAGGTAATATTTGTGGTTTTTTGCATCCTAGGTGTTATGCAGCCAACTCACAAAATAGAAGAAAGAGATAGATCAATGACTTAAAACATAGCCTCTTCGAGGGGGAAACCTTCTTTAAATACACAAATGGACAATTCTTGGAAGATTCAAAAGACAAGACCTTATTTCTATGTATAGGAGTCTAAGGGGTCACAATATAATTAGAGACGACATAGTAATAATAATGTAAGGGCTCACAAATAACAATAGTGGGCTTCTATGGGGAACGCTAATAACAATATGGGGAAAACATGGGCACAACAATAACAATAAAGGGTGCAATCACAATAATAATAATGGAATACACTAGTATTATAGGTACCTAACATGCCTCTCTCTATCAAAAAAGTGTTTTCCTCAATGCTTGATTAGATTTGGATGCTTCTGCATAAAATTCTCATCCTCCCATGTAGAATCTTCAGCAGGTAAGTTCTTCCACTTGATGAGATATTCTGAAATTGATTGATTTTGTAGCTGTCGAGTTCCTTTTTCTATGACTGCTTCAGGTCCCAATATGATTTCTCCTTCCTCGTCAAGCTCTAGAAATATTGATTGAACTGGGAGCTTGCCACCCATAATCTTCTTTAAGCATGAAACATGGAAAACTGGGTGCACTCGGGAAGATGCAGGAAGTTCCAATTTGTATGCCATAGTACCATTATTTTGCAACACCTTGTACGGACAATAATACTTTGGTGATAATTTATTATCCTTCCTAGCTTGCTTGAGGTACATTTTTTTGTATGGTTGTAGCCATAGAAATAGCCAGTCACCTAGAACAAAACTTCTTTCATTGCGATGTTGCTATGCCTGTTCTTTCATTTTATTTTGTGCCAAAGTGAGGTTATCCTTTAAGAGATGGATAACTTTTTGTTGATGCTCGATGTGATCTCCCAATGCTTGAACCTTAGAATTTTCTCTTAAATATGATGTTATGGATGATGGATGATATCCCTAAGGCGCCATAAATGGGGTCATTTTCACTGCAAGATGGAAGGAAGTGTTATAGCACCATTCAGTGAGAGGCAACCATTTGACCCATTGTGTCTGTTTATAGGATAAAAATCAATGGAGATATCCTTCAAAATGTTTGTTCACTATCTTAGTTTTCCCATCAGATTGAGGATGATAAGATGAGTTATGAGCAAAATGAGTACCCAGACAAGAAAATAATTTTGTCCAAAAGTTTCCAGTGAAAATAGGATCTCTGTCATTTACAATAACCTTTGGGTTTCCATGTAGCTTTTGAATTGTTTCCATAAATGAAATAGAAACTATATTGGCTTTAAATGGATGAGATAATGCACTAAATTATGCATACATGGTAAGTCTATCAACTAACACCATGATGATACTCTTTCCTTTCGACCTAGGTAAACCTTTGATAAAATCCATTGAAACCTCCTCCCAATGTTGAGTTGGAATTGATAATGGTTATAATAGACCTAGGGTATTAATTGTCTCACCTTTATTTTGTTGGAATATGATATTTAAGGCCATCCCATAAGGGATCATTTTTCTAGCTAAATGTATCAGATGTACTGGGATCTTGCTGCGACTTTTGAACGAGTGCCCACAATTCTTTATCATTCTTCCATTCACCCCTTGCTTTGTTTGTCCAATTTGGTTGGATAATAGAAATGGTAGAAAGCAATACTTCCACATCCTCATCCTTTCTCAAGAGTGCATCTGCAACACAATTTTTCTTCCCTTTTCTGTAGATGATTTCAAAGTCATAACCCAACATCTTTGTGACCCATTTTTGCTTCTCTTTCGAAGATAATCTTTGTTTTAAAACGTATTTAAGACTATCATGATCTGTTTTTACCTTGAAGTTTCTTCCCATTAGGTAAGGTCACAATTTCTTAAGTGCATGTAGTATTGCCAACATTTCCTTCTCATAAATAGCTTTGTGTAAATATTTTCCTTTGACTGGATGATTTTCAAAAGCAATGGGTCTTTCTTTTTATTTTAAAACAACACCAATTCCATTTCCTGAGGCATCACATTCCACAATAAAGGTGTTTGTGAATTATGGCATAGCTAAGACTGGTGCTTTGCACATTGCCTCTTTATGATATTCAAATGCCCTCGTTTTTTCTAGAGTCCATGAAAATGCATATTTCTACAATAATGTTGTTATAGCTGCTACTATTCTCCCATAATTCTTAACAAACTTGCGATAATACCCTGTCAATGCAAGAAATCCTCACATATGGTTTATGGATGTGGGGATTTTCCATTCCTTAATGGCTTTAATTTTTCTAGGGTCTACCTTAACACCTTCATGATATACAATATGACCCAAATATTCCACCTCTTGTACTTCAAAGAAAGACATGGAGGTTCTTGCATATAATTGTTTCTCCTCCAACAGTTTGAGCACTCTATCAACATTTTGAACATGATATTTTCAAGAATTGCTATAGATTAGTATATCATCAAAAAACGCTAAGACAAATTTTCTAAGGAAGGGTTTTAAAATGGAATTCATCAAAACTTGAAATGTAGAAGGTGCATTAGTAATGCCAAAAGGCATGACCAGAAATTCATAATGACCATCATGAGTTCTAAATGTTGTTTTCAGAATGTCTTCAGTCTTCATTCTAATTTGATGATATCCTGAACAAAGGACTAACTTGGTGACGTAAATTGCTCCATGCAATTCATCCAATAATTCATCAATGACAGGAATGAGGAATTTATCTTTAATAGTGAGCTTGTTGAGCTCCCTATAATCTGAACACATTCTCCATGATCCATCCTTCTTGTGCACCAATACTACTGGAGCAGAGAAAGAACTTTGAATAGGTTGAATTATACTAGCCTCTAGTATTTTTGCAACCATACGTTCATTTTCACTCTTTTGGGCATATGGATACCTGTAAGGCCTAATGTTTGGAGGAACAATTCCTAGAATCAAATGAATAGCATGGTCATGATAATGAATAGGTGGGAGGACTTTCGGAATCTCAAATACCCTCAAATGATTGTCCAGGATTTTTTTGAGATCTTGAGAAATAGATGATTCCAATGTGGGAACCTCTAGCAAACATAAATGTGAAATTATGCCTTGATGTTATTTCTTTAGAAGCTTTGTCATGCCATTAGACCTTATTATCTCTCTCAGTTTCCCTGTGATACCCCTTAATTCAACTTACTTTCCTTTTGAGACAAATTTCAAGAAAAGTTCTTGAAAATTAAAAGTTATTGTACCCAAAGATTGTAGCCATTGGACTCCTAGTACAACATCAGCACCACCCATTTGAATGAAAAGCATTGGGCTATTCAACACATATTCGCGCATGGATATCTTGATATTATGGCACTTTCCAGAGCAATTTATGGTTCCACCATTTGCAACCATCACTTGACAGTCCGGTGATGGATATAGGAAGCGATTCAATTCCTTGTCTATTTTACAATGGATAAAATTATGGATACTTCCCGAATCAATCAACACTATTACCTTTTTCTTCTTGATATGTCCTTCTATCTTCGTAGTTTAAGAAGTGGTAATTCTGGCCAAAGCACTACAAGATATGGTCCAATTCATTTCTTCTTTTTCTAGTGTTTTTTCTTGGTGTGTCTCCTCTTCTTTTGATGTTTCTTGTTTCTTGTTCCTTTTCTTCCTCCTCTTCTTTTTATGTTTCTTGTTTCTTGTTCCTTTTCTTCCTCCTCTTCACAATCTATGTAAAATGATTTCTTCTCAGCACACTTATGACCTTTAGTGTATTTTCTATCACAATTGTAACAAAGCCCCTTTTCTCTTTTTTCTTCCAATTCTTGTGATGTCAACCCTGTAGGTTGTGGAAGGCTAGAACAACATTTCCATCTTTATAGTTGTGAGTGGTAGGCTTCATTGTTTCCATAATTTTTCTTTCATTTTTTCTTACCAACCGGAATGCTCTCTCCAAAGAATTAGGTTCCCTAAGCCGAGCCTCATGTTGGATGTTATCCTTTAAAGTCCCTATGAACACATCAACCCTATGCTCCTCTAGAATATATTTTATCCTTATATTCAATTTTTGGATGTCCTCAATGTGCTCCACCATTGAACCCTTTTGTTTGAGATTTATCAATTGGCTAAAAAAGGCGTTTCTTTTTGTATCCTCATAATGTGCTACCATTTCTTCCATAAAAATTTCCCAAGTGACAATTTTTTTATGAGAGAATATCCATCGATACCATACAAACTAATTTGGTTCCAATTACAAATTTTCAATGCATATCGTTTGTGTGCTTTGCACATTATGGAGATCGAAATATTGCTCCATCTGTAGTATCCATGTTACGAGATCCTTTCCATTAAAATTCCTCATATCGATCTTTGGAACATGGTGAGTCTTCAGTCCAATTTTAGAGTCTATGAAATCATGATTAAGATTTATTTTGTTCTCGTCACGAGTTTCCTTTACTACCTTTTCACCATTAGTAAGAATTTCTTGTAGTAACGTTGTCAAATCTATCGTTAAATATTCCATGTTGCCTTTAAGTTTTTATTCTATACCATCCATCTTAGCTTCCATGCCATTCATATTATCTTCCATTGCATTCTTTAAACCATCCATATTAGCTTCAGTTACTTTTTGTGAGAGTGAAATTTGTTGCACCTGGTCTCGTAATTTTGATATATCATGTTGCATTTCTTCCTCTTCTTCATGTATCATAGAAAAGAATTCAGGTTGCTTACTAGGTGTTCCCATTTTATTTCTTTGGGTCATCAATGAATGATAATTATGCTTTCCAATGCCCTTTGAATCACTTCAAATTATCTCAAACAAGGTGTATGCAAATTAAAAAAAAAATACTACACACTCTTTTTTCCTCCACTTTGTATGAGCTCGATCTTGAAATGCCTATAACTCTATAATTTCGGATCTCCAAGTATAGATATTTCGGCCTATGAGTCTTATTTCCAACCCCATAAGTTTGATCGCAATTGGATTCCCTAAGAAAGATTTATGCCCAATCTCCCACAATGCCCTAATTATAGACTAGTTCAATAGAGCGAACTTGTATGGTGTGCAATGTATCATTGTTCTGACATTAGGTTCTAAAAGTGATACCACACAAGCTACGATCCATCTGATTCCTATTAATTTTTATGAAATTTAAATAAGATGATCATATAGAAAGTTATGATGATTTTCCCAAGGTGACATGTTTGAGATCCAATTTGGGAGCCTCCAAAAACCCTAACTTCCTTAGTTCATATCTCTGAAAATATAGTGAGAAAAGATCTGAAATTCGGTTACAAGGTTCATCACAATTTATTCCCAAATGGGTTTTAGGTTTAGCTTCTAAATATTTGTAGAAAAATAGTGGTGAGCCCAAGTATTGTAGCAATAATGCTACAACTCCTGGGGCTTCCTGTCTCTTAATTTTATCAACCCGATAGTTCGTACAAACTTGGAAGCGACGATGCTGTATGCACAAGTACTAGCTCTTGTCGCAACTGTCACTTGGTCAGCTGGCACAAGTCGTAGGGCTTAAGCAACTTCTATG
>APFE031567165.1:43712-56337 GCA_000404065.3 Pinus taeda | reverse complement strand
ACACTTCCAGGGAGTGCATTGGACATTCGTTCCTAGGATGCTTTTTAAGGCACCTAGGACAAAAAATGACCAAAGCCCTCTTGGCTTCTTCTTGCTTCTTTTGGATCCGCAAGGCATCCAGTTGCATGGCAAGAAACTGCCTCATGTCACTCTTGAAATCTTCGATCTGATTTGCAAATTCATCTTTGGATAAGGGACTGCTCCCAACATTTCTGCTTGTAGCCATTTGCTTCAAAGGAATGTTTCTTCTTCTTATCCCCTAGAGGTTCTTTAGATTTGTCTTGATGTCCACCCAGGGGTTCTTTCATCACAGCCATCGAAGAAGAACGTTGGCTGTGTGAAGCAGTGGGGGTGTTTTGCATTCATTTTTCTAACTTATCTCTACTCCTACAATGCATGAAATAGATTGAACTGCAACTAACTATCTTGCGAAATTGAAATGAAAGCAGGAAAGGACTAATCTATTTTGCTCAAATGAAATTGCAAGAATGAAATGCTAAGCTACGCTTGCGAAATTGAAACACTAATCTACGCTTGCAGAATTGAAATGCGGAATTGAAAGGCTATTCTAGGAACGCATGAAATGCTAATCTATGAAAGCAGGAAATACTAATCTAGGAAAGCAAGAAAGGCTAATCTACTTTTGCATGAATGAAATTGCATAATGGAAATGAAGTAAACTACTTAGCAGAATGTGAGAGAAAATAGAAGAATAGCAACAATTACTAATACTCTGCCGCTTCCCCGGCAACGGCGCCAAAAATATGGTGAGCTCCAGTATTGTAGCAATAATGCTACAACTTCTGGGGCTTCCTGTCTCTTAATTTATCAACTCGGTAGTTCGTACAAACTTGGAAGTGGTGGTGCTGTATGCACAAGTACTAGCTCTTGTCGCAGCTGTCACTTGGTTAGCTAGCACAAGTCCGCTAGGGCTCAAGCCAACTTCTATGGGCTCACAGAAGAAGCTCTATCAATGATGGACGAAAGCTAGCTCAAAGAAGACTAATCTACTTCACAAAAATGAAGTGGAAGCAAATCAAAGCATGTAAACCTAGGAAACCCTAATTTGGCTAGTCTAACTTCTATAATGCAAAGAATGTGAATGAAACTTCTACCAATGCTGCTCCTATCTCTAATAAGTGAAAATGCATGGATCTAAACTGCTTGCATCATAAAAGACATGTTTTTGTATTTTCCTTTAAGTGGGTGGAATGATTATGGTTGTGTGCTAATTGGGGTTTGGTTGTGCAGATGGGATGGAGAAGGAAGGAAAGCGTGGAACAGGTTGGGGAGGCTAGGTGAGGTCCCTATGGACCCTTAGCATCCATCCACAGAGGTTTTCCACGTTCAGAAGCTCAGAAACCGAGTGAATGGCCTCCTACAGGATGTCTGCAGGGGATCCTACAGGATACTCATAAGTTACTACAGGATAGTCCTATAGGTCTTCTACAGGATGTTCTGTGCAATTCTACAGGATACTCGGCCGTGAAGGTTTGAAGTGATGGAGGAGTGATGGAATGGTAGGAAGAGATATGCTTGCATGTGTGATCAAGATGGAAGAGATGGTAATGGAACGAGAAAGAGGAGTGTAAATGAAACCAAAGATTATGACTGTCACCAAACCAAAAATGCATCAACCTAAATTACTTATGCCATGAATTCAAATAACAGATTTTATTATGAGAATGCAGCAAAGACACATAGATATAAACAAGGGAGGTACTGGGCGCTTGCGATGGGCCCAACCCCAAGAACTACAGCCTCCCAAGAGAGATTTAGAGCTGGTGCAAAGCTGGATCCATCTTTATTAACCAAGAATGAAAAATTACATCAAAACTGTCCACAAGGAGAGCTTGAGAAAGATCTGGAAGCAAAACGAATCCATGGCCTACAAATCGAATTACAAACTAGCTAACTAATGGCTGAAACAAAATAACTAGCTAACCAAAAATGACTAACTGCCAGCTAGCTAAAAATGACTGCCTACTAGCTGCCTACTAGCTAACCAAAATGAGGCCATAAGCTCTCTTATTTATACAAATTCGAGGGCCCAACAGTCCTCCTAAAAGTTAGGGACTCGGCTTCCCAAGACTTGTAGTTAACAACAGTCCAACTTGACTTGCTTGGCTGCCCTTGACTTGTAGTTAACAGCAGTCCAACTTGACTTGCTTGGCTGCCCTTGTTCTCATTGATTCGGTGGCCTTTGAACTCCGACTTGCTTGGCTGCCCTTGTGCTAATTGATTTGGTGGCCTTTGAACTCCGAGCTGATGATGGAGAATTCGAGGTAAGGGCCCATAAATGAGGGGGACACCTTCCTACAAATCCTCTAGCTTGTTCTCCCACGAATTTGGCTGCCAAGTGCTCATTAAGACCTTCAATTTTGTCTCCAAGTTGACAAACAAGGCTACACAAAGCACCCATTAGACTTGTTGGCATAATGACTAACCAAATTCACTCTATTAACATAAAAATAATCAAAAACATGCAATAAACAAATGAGAATGGTGGACTAAGCCAAATTAGGAAGTTGAATCAGCCCAAATAATTGTACATTTTTGGGGCTCATCAGCATGTCGAAGGAATCCAAAAGAAGAACTATAATCCCATGGAAATTTCTATGAATTGCATGTTGCAGAGCCCGATCCAATTGAGTGGGAGTACGGGACGAGTTCTGAAAAACAGACCATCCGATTCCTTTTGTGTGAATGCCATCCGATTTCATTATATATTTATATATATATATATATTATATATAATATATATTGATTATCTTTGTTAATTGTAAGTCTACATAATAATTATTTCTATTTATGAAAATAGATATGTTTTTTATCTTCTTCGATTTTGTATATCGCTAAACCCTTTTGCACAACAGAATTCCACTACAGAGCAAGGGATACAGTGTGGTGGGTTGATTTAGCATTGCACTTGGTTCATTTCTTCTTCTTTTTTAGCCTTAGAGTGCATGGAGATGCTCAGCATGCTACCTTGGCGGCTTGATATTTTGTACTAATGATACCTGCATTTGGGTGCCGTGGACAAGTTAAAACGATGGTCCACTTTTTTTAAAGCAATTATTGGCTGAAACAAGCATTCAAAAATCCAAATTTCTTAAAAAAAAAAATTAAGACATCATACTATCATTATTAGTTGTCCATTGTTGTTATATAAACAAATTCACATAAATAGCATGAAACAAATTCCTAAGTAGAAGGATAAAAATTCTATGGCATCTGGTTTGGTGCCATTAATTACGATATCTTTCCTTCCATTTACAATTTTTTCATCTTATTAGTCCCTGCTTTTAGCAGGACTATAGCGATCGATTGATCGTTGACCTTGCATTAATTCATTTTTTGACCGATTCTTTTTTCCGCCTATATCTATTTTAACCAAAGTTTAATGCTGACAATGTCATTCATTAAAATTTTAACCAAAGTTTTTTTTTTAAATATTCTACCTCTTATTGCGGCCTTCACGTAGCCCGATATGGAAATATTGTGGTAACTTATCAATTTAAACTAAGTTTTATGTTGGCAACTTCATTCATCAAAATTTTAACCAAAGTATTTCGAGGGAAAATATTCGACCTCTTATTGTAAGCTTCACGTACCTCGATGCAGGAAGTTTCGCCCAACATTATTTTAACCAAAGTCCGGTTGTGGCAAAGTCTTTTATTATGCAAATCTTTTTCCATATCCAAACAGTTTTATTGTGCAAAGTTTTTTCTATATCCAAACCGTTTTTAGAAGGGCATACATCCAGAGTTACTGCAGCGAATGTCCTTCCAAGGTCCTTTCCACATGTCTTCCAAGGACCTTTCCACATGTCCTTTTGCATGCATGCAACATTAGTATTGTAAGCTCTAGTATTGTAAATGACACCATCCTTAGCCGGTGCATACCCGACTGATTTTCACCTTTCAAGACATTGTTGCTCGAACTTTAGCTTTGACAGCCAGCAAAGGAGACATTGTTGCTGCAACTTGAGGCTTTGAGAGCCAGCAAAGGAGAAGTGCAACGATTGGCCTCGAGTTTCTCCATCAATTTCATGAAGTTTACTGTAAACTTATTAAATCTCGCTTCCTTATTTCCTACATTCTGTGGAGCTTTGCCATCTAGTTTCCCTTCTTGCATGCCAGTCTTTCTCATTGGGCTTGCATTCTGTGTTGCTTTCTCGTTTTCAGGTCTGCCTTCCCTTTTTGCATGCAAGCCTTTCTCACTCTAATTGCAGTTGGTATTGCTAATTAA
Source organism: Pinus taeda (assembly GCA_000404065.3). Taxonomy (NCBI): domain Eukaryota; kingdom Viridiplantae; phylum Streptophyta; class Pinopsida; order Pinales; family Pinaceae; genus Pinus; species Pinus taeda. The sequence goes on along the minus strand of APFE031567165.1, from coordinate 52,086 downwards.
CTTGAACATCAAGTGCGTCGATCTTGAGATGCTTACTCCACCCATAGTTACCTGCAACCAAAGCTTTCAATTAACTGGGTAAGATCTTAAATCAGCTTCTAAGGGGAAGTTGTTATCTCTAAAACGTTGCACCTGCTGCAAAATCACTAATTTATTATTTGTAAAGAATAAATAGCAGACCACAAAGAAGCCAAACAGTTGATGGACATTGTCACATTCTATTTACTGAGAGGATGGTACAAGTGGCGTAATTGAGAGGCATGTTCTCTAGCGTCAACGATATTTCTTTATTTATTTTTATGTTTTTTACTTTTCAAAAACAAGATGGGTTCTGTATTTCTGCATGTTTTATTTTTATACTTTATGGGCCTAAAGGAAAAAGTATTCAATTATTCAATAAAGGTCTAGTAAATTAACACTCATGCTCTGTATTAATTTTTTTTTTCTAAGTTGATTCCCTGCCAATTGATGTTGTAATAGCATTTCTTCGTAATCAGTTTCCCTGAATAACCCTGCAATGGATGTTGTAATATCAGGCTCAGTGAAAACAGGGTCATAATATCAGTAATCAGTTTCCCTGAATAACCCTGCAATGGATGTTGTAATATCAAGCTCAGTGAAAACAGGGTCATAATATCAGAGTCGGTGAAAACAAAGTGGCCGAAAGTGGTGAGCTAATTCACCAATTTTAAATTCAAAATTCATTCGAAAGACACTGGTAGCAACTCCTTTATGGCTACGCTTTCCTCTATAGAATTACCATGTTTTTGCATCAAACACGGACATCTTTAAACGGTATTTAATTTTTTATGCCCATATATAAAAATATATAACAATATTATTTTACTGTGTTTTTTTCATAGTTACGAAATTGGGGCGTATTGGCAAATTTTTTTTTAGCAAATTCACTGATTTGGTTCGATACGATTAAAATTTTGGCGAAATAGAATTCGGTACGGTGCATGAAGTATTTTTCCATTGCTCGCTTAAGCAATGCTAAGAGGAGGGAAATCAGCTGATGGTAAGAAACCTATTCCCAGAGCCCTTCAATTCTCTGTTGGGCATATTGCCAAAATATCTCGCCGTCCAAGGGCTCGTTGGCTGGAAAGGCCGCAAGAGATAATAAAAAGATAAAGATTGTTGCACGCCACATTCTGCCAGCAGTTGGAAATGATGAAGAGCTGAGCAATTCCAATGGTGGTGTGTAAGGCAGGTAACCCTAGGTTTGAGTTTGAAATCCAATCAAGCAGGAAAACTAATATGGTATTGAGGGAGTCAGTGATATGGAAAAATTAACTAAAGAAAAGAAATACTATATTGAAAACTTGTAGTTTGGAAATAAAAATAATAATAAAAAATAGTAATTTCTATATTAAAAAATTAAATAAATCCCAATATCAAGAAATATAGAGTAATAACTTTTCAATTAACAAAAGCTATAAAATAGCAAATTGGTTGCAAAATAGTAATTTCTATATAAAAATAATAAAAAATTGTAACTTCTATATTGGATAATATTATAAAATGGTAAATTTTAGTTTCAAATAGATAGTAAAAATTATAAAATAGAAAATTGGTTGTAAATCAGTGATTCCTATATAAAAATAATAAAAAAAATGTAACTTTTATATCAGAAAAAAAAATAAATAAATAAAATAAATAAATATATATAATATATAATATATATATATATATATATATAATAAATTATAAATTTTAGTTTCAAATAGATAACTTTTATTAAAAAAATTAATAAATTTAAGTATTTGTAACATGTATATTATGGAATTTTTTCCGTATTAAATTATATAGAGTCGAATTATTTTTATATTATATAGAATTCGTATTTGAATTCTAACTTGGTAACTATGATTTTTTAATTTTTTGCAATAGAATGCACAAGTTAATTTTCTATTAGAAAAACTAAATAGTACTCCGTAAAAATTCCCTAAAATTAAGTGCCCTCATTGAAACAATTGTAATATATTTTTTTTACGGTTTGGTTTTACTCTTTTGCAACCAAATGCCCCGCATTAACTTTCCATTAAAAAGAAACAAATAGTTATGAATGAAAATTTCCTGAAATAAAGTGTTTCCACCGAAGAGATAATGTTTCCTTAATTGTAATATATATATTTTTTTATAGTGTAGCTTCTACAGAAACAGAATAAGTGATTTTGTCTTAACAAAGTTTAGATATTCCAAACGAAAACTATGTGATTTTGTCTTAACAGAGTTTAGATATTCCAAACTAAAACTGTGATATTTTGTGAAGAAATTTTATTTTATATGGTCATTCAATATATTTCTAAAATCAGGCTTTTATATGTTATTTTATTTTGGTTTTTTTAAATGTAAAATTATTATTTTTGAGTGAGGTATGAAAGTATGTTACTGTTATGATTTTCATATATTTTTGTTATTTTAGTTTGTTTTGGTGGTTAAAGTGAGTTGGATCATTTCTTGATAAGAAAAATAGTTTTTTTTGGTGATAAGTCATTAATAAAGTTATTTGATATTTGGTTTATTCTATTAGTATTGGTAACATTTTTTACTAAATAATAGATGAGTAATTAATTAGTTTTGGATAGTATTTATATTTTTTTTGAAATGGATTAAAGTTTTAATTTATAATTTTTTATTTGTGATCATGAAGTGTTTGATTTTCATTTATAGTTTATTATTTAAAGTAGATTGGGATATTAAATTTGTTTTTCATACTCTATTAAATTGGAAACTAAACTAATAGTACAGTGGTTGTGTGTATGCAATTTCTACCACACTTATCTCAAAGGCAGCAAGGTTTCCTCTCTAAAAAAAAATCTTGGGGTTGTAGCTCTCCAAAGCATATTGGGTTCACTTAGTTACCATGGTATTTAAAAACTTCACAATAATAATGAATAGCTTACTCTGAGGAGAATATAGCACATCAAATGAAAATATTTCTAATACAATCTCCAATCCTGTTTAGTAAATTTAGATAAACATGTAAAGCACATTTAAATTTTTAAGTTTTAGCTTCTCTAATTCAAAGGTGGCACCAAACAATTAGAATATAGGGTACCCAGAAAGTGACCTACAAATTTAGAAACACTCATGTAATTTTAGATGAGGACCATCACACTGTTAAACTTGAGTTTTTAGATGAGAAATTTCTGTGTTTTGGAGCATTAAACATATTATATTGAATCTTTAAAAAATTATGTAGATTGAAAAATCTTAAAGATTTTTGAATTTCAGAGTAAAAAGAGGATGTGGTTGCCGTGGATAATTTCTTTGTGGTTCACATGATGTGGTTTCCATCGATATTTAACTTTGAAATTCAAATTTCAGCTATTTTCAATATGTAAATTTTAAAAATGTTAATATGTGAATAAAAATTATCACTGAATATGATAATCAGCGTGATAAGTTATTTCCATTTCATACCTATCTAGTATTTTAAGCACAAAACTCATTGACTTTTCCAATGGAACATATCATTTTGTTTGCAAAGTTATGAGACACTAACTTGAGTTACATATCTTGTAGAGTTGTTCAAAATGGAAACAACTTCAAGCTCTTGAAGTGCAAGATCCACAAAAAGAAATATTTTCTTCTTTTGGTTTGGATTGAAGTATGATTGGAGGTAACAATGTGGCTTGGATCAAATCAAATAGATATAATGAGTTTATTATTGGGGATAGCAAAAATCTATTGTGTCCAACAAGCTTTCGAAAAAGTTTTAGCAGAAAATCAAAAGAAGAAAATATTGGAAACAAAAAATATAGAGTTGGCTCGCCATTGGAATACATAATGTAAGCATTTTTCTACTAATTTTTTCTTCAAATTAATATGAAAATTAAATTAAATTAATATGAAAATTGTATTTCCTTTGAAATTCGAATAAGTGAATTATGTGATTGTGTGATGCAGACACCAAGATCTTTCAGGTCTTTCAGGTAAGGTAGCAAGTTTGTACCACGAAGGCAGGTTTTTAGCGAAACAGAAAGCTTAGACATGTTGCACAGAGCATTTGTATTGTGTTGTTGTGGCAGACCCCGACAGGGACTACCGGCTGCATGCAACACTTGTTCAAAATGGTTTTCAATCTATTTCAATCTTCAAATGTGAAAAGTTATTTATACATTATGTCGATGTATTACGATCTTTAAAAGTCAATAGTTATTTATAAGTGTTTTTAATTTAAAAATCAAGAAACTGCTCTTAGCAAAGTGCTTTTTTAGTTATTTATACATGTCTTTTTATTTAAAAATCAAGAAACCGCCCTTAGAAAAGTAATTTTTTTTGTAGAGGAAGAAACAATTTTGCTTCACCGTATTTATTTTTATTTTTAATTCTTTTATTCACAAATCACGATCTAAGATTTTATGGTGACTCACTACAAGTAAATGTTTATTCAAGGTCTCTATGGATTATTATTATTATAATTTCTTTTTCTCTTATAATTAATTCATTGGTTTAGTGTAATGGAATTAAATTTAATTTTAAATAATATCTATTATTAATATATTTAATTCATATTTTGTTTATTTAGGAGAAACACTATTTTGAAGATATTTCATTGTATTGTTTTGAATATAGAATATATGATTTGTGGAGTTTTTAAATTTTAATTAATTATTTGATAGATGCATTATATTTTGGGATCTAAAAAGAAAATTGAAATTTATTTAAAGTAAAAGATATTTAATAGATACAAAATGATTAACAAAAACAATATATTTTGATTGAAAATATAAATTCTAACATGAAATTTTTGACATAAATTTTAATTTATAAATTTATTTGTGATATGTGTTTTCCAATTTTGAATATTTTCATGTATTTTTTTCATGTGAATTTTTATTTTAAAATAAGCTTAATTAATTGTTAACTTATATCTATTTTTAATTATATTTTTGTTTAAAATATATTTATAAATTAGAGAGGAATGGGGAGTGGGGAGGAGAGAGAGGGGGTAAGAGGATAAGAGAAAGGGGTAGAGATGAATATGAAATAAAATATATGTAAAGAGGGAAAGGCAGGGGATAGTGAGGAAGGGAAAGTGGGAAAACCAAAGAAGAGGGAGAGAAGAGGAGAGAGTAAGTGTGTACATGTGAGAGAGAGAGAGATATAAGTAGATGAGGAATAGGTTGGGAGGGGTACAAAGAGATAGAAATATGGGGAGCAAGAGGTAAAAAGAGAGAGTGGTGGGAATAGAAAGAGGGGTGAAGAAGAGAGGGGAAGATGGAGAGAGAGAGCCGAAAGCTACAAGGGGAGAGAGATTGGGTACAAGGAAGAGTGGGGTGAAGAGAGAGGAGAGAGAGAGGAGAGTAGGAGGGTGTGAGGCAAAGAGAGAGGAGAGAGAGAGGAAAGAGAGTGGGGTGAAGAGAGAGAGTAAAGGAGGAGGTGAAGGGAGGGTGAGAGAGAGAGAGAGAGGAAAGGAGGAGGCAAAGGGAGGATGAGAGAGGGAGAGGGGAAAGGAGGAGGTGAAGAGAGGGAGAGAGAGTGAGAGGGAGAGGGATGGGGAGAGAGAGAGAGGGAAGTAGAGACAAAGGGAGTAGGAGGGAGGAGAGAGAGAGGGAAGAGGGAAAGGAGGAGAAAGAGAGGGAGAGAGAGAGGGAGAGAGAGGGAGAAAGAGGGACAGAGAAAGAGAGGGAGAGAGAAAAAGTGACGGAGGGAGAGAGAGATAGACAAATATATAGAGAGAGGGATGGAGAGAGAGAGGGAGAGAGATAGTGAGGGATGGATAGAGGGATGGATAGAGGGAGTGAGAGAGAGAAAGAGAGAGGAAAGGAGGAGGGAGGGATGGAGAGATGGAGGGAGAGAGGGAGGGAGAGATAGAGGAAGGTAGATATATAGAGAGAGGGAGGAGAGGGTAGTGGAGTTAGAGAGAGAGAGTGGGAGGGTGTGAGGCAAAGGGAGAGGAGAGAGAGGGAAGAGGCTAAGGGGGAGAGAGAGAGAGACGAGAGGGAGGGAAGGGTGGGAGATAGGTAGGGTAGGACTACAAGAAGGGGTGATGGAGAGAGGGAGAGAAATATTAGGAACGGGAGAGTGATAGAGGGGGAGAGAAAAGAGGGAGAGAGAGTGCAAGAGAGAGAGAATGTTTGACAAACAAATAGGTGGGAGATAGGTAGGGTAGGACTGCAAGAAGGGGTGATGGAGAGAGGGAGAGAGATATTAGGAATGGGGGAGTGATAGAGGGAGAGAGAGTAGGAGTGGGAGAGGAGAGAGAGAGAGAGTGTGTAAGAGAGAGAGAGAATGTTTGACAAACAAATAAACATTGATAGAGAGATAGAAAGAGAGTGTGAGAAATTGAAGGGAAAAAGTAGAGTGAGAGACTGAAAGAGAGGTTAGGGAAGCATAAGGGGGACAGAGAGAGAATGGTTAGTGGGAAAGGGAGAAGGTATAGATAGAGGAAGAGGTGAATATGCAGAGAGGTAGTGAAAGAGAGAGAGAGGGAGCCATAGGTCTGGTGAGAGGGAGAAGGAGAGTGAAAAGGGTGAGAGAGAGAAAGATGGTAGATAGGGAGAAAGAAGAGGGGAATAATATAATATGAGAGATCATGTGTCAAAGAGATTGAGAGAAAGAGATAGAGTAAAATTTCAAGAGGTAGAAAAGGGGACATGGAAAGAGAGAAGAGAGGGGAGGGGGGAAGATAAAGAACATCGGTGAGGGGTAAAGTCAGAGCGAGAGAGGGAGAGAGAAGGGATATTAAGTGATAGAGAGTTTTAAAGAGAGGGAAAGAGGGAGAGGTAGATGGGAAAGACATAAAGTAGATGTTGTCATAAGGAGCGAGGAAGAGACAAAGAAATGGAATTGGTTTTAGAGATAGTGATATGTGTAGTGATAAAATGAAGTTGTCAGAGAGAGAGAGAGAAGGGGGTGGAAAAGAATGAGTGAAAGGGTGAGGAAGAGGGTGAAGGAGAGGAAGAGGGAGAGGGGGGGAGGGCTCAAGGGAGAAATATAGACAAAGAGGTAAAGATAGCGTTATGAAACCAGCTCAAGAAAAGATAGAAAAGATAGATCAACGCCTTAGAATTCAACCTCTTCGAGGGGGCAACTTCCTTTACATTACATAAATGAACAATTCTTCGATGATTCAAATGAAAAGACCTCCTCTCTATATATAGGAGTCTAAGGGGTCATAACATAATCAAAACCTACATAACAATAATAATGTAAGGGCACAATAATAACAATAGTGGGCTTCTATGGGGCACAATAGTAACAATATGGGCACTACATGGGTACATCAATATAATAAAAGAGTTGTACTAATAACAATAAGGGGTTACACTAGTAGTATAGGGGCCTAACATGCCCCTCTCCTTCAAAAACTGTTGTCCTCAACGCTTGAGTAGTTCTTGATGCTTTTGTATAAATTTATTGTCCTCCCATGTGGAATCTTCAGTGGGTAATTTCTTCCACTTGATGAGATACTCTGAAATTGATCAATTTCGTAGCTCTCGGGTTCTTGTTTCTGTGACTGCTCCAGGTTCCAATATGGTTTTTCCTTCCTCTTCAATTTCTGGCAATACTGTTTGAATTGGGATCTTTTGCAACTTTTGAATAAGTGGCCATACTTCTTCATCCTTCTTCCATTCATCCCTTTATTCATTTATCCAATCTAGTTGGATAATATAAATAGCAAAAAAAAAATGCTTCCACATCCTCATCCTTCCTTGAGAGTGCATCTGCAACAAAATGTTTCTTCAATTTTCTATAGGTGATATCAAAGTCATAACCCAACATATTTGTGACACATTTTTTCTATTCTTCTAAATATAATAGTTGTTCTAAAAAGTATTTAAGACTATCATTATCCATTTTTACCTTGAAGTGTCTTCCTATTTAGTAAGGTCACCATTTCTTAATTGCATATAGTATTGCTAGCATTTCCTTCTCATAAATAGCTTGCTTGAGATGTAGCACTAAAAATACCCAATCACCTACATCAAAACATTTTTCATTACGATGTTGATCTACATGTCATTTCATTTGATTTTGCACCAAAGTGGCATTATCCTTTAAAAGTTAAAGAACTTCTTGTTGATGCTCGATGTGATCTCTCACTGCTTGAACCTTTTTCTTCTTAATATGTCCTTCTACCTTTAGAGTTTTAGGAGTGGTAATTTCTTCTAATCCTTTACAAGATATGGTTAGATTCATTTCTTGATGCTCGATGTGATCTTTCACTTCTTGAACATTTTTCCTCTTGATATGTCCTTCTATCTTGATAGTTTGAGGAGTGGTAATTTCGACCAAAGAATTACAAGATATGGTTGGATTTATTTCTTCTTTCTTGATGTGATCTTTCACTTCTTGCACCTTTTTCTTCTTGATATGTCCTTCTATCTTGAGAGTTTTAGGAGTGGTAATTCTTGCCAAT